>JANRMR010089083.1:0-13590 GCA_025434825.1 Bergia sp. 'catenularis' | reverse complement strand
GTTAAAGCATTGCTTTTCTGGTGTTTTGGAACGTAGAGTTGGAGAAGGAAAATGGACGTCTGAGGTCTGAATTGTCCCGGGAGCAAGAAAAGAAGGAGCTAGCTCAAGGTATGCAGCGACAACTTCGTGATGAAATAGAGAGTTTGGAAAGTGTTCAGCAAGGGGAAAATGGTAAGGAAGAACACTTTTTACTTTTACCTTTTAATACATTAAAACTAGATTTGTTTTAAATTGGTTTGTTAGAAGTAGTGTTAAAGTAGCTTAACGTCTAAAAATGTTAAAAGACAGTAACAAATAAACGTTATTAAGCTGTTAAAGGAATCAAGGAATCTTTGCACTGGAATGAGGACAACTTTAAACGACCTTTAGTTAGTGTCCCCGATAACAAATTTCATGTTTTGTTCCTTTAACAGAGACACGTTTATATCGTATCAATCCGTTAACGTTTTTAAACATTCCCTAAAGTACTTCGAGGAAAGTTTTAAAAGAAAGAACAATCCAATTTTTAATTAAAAAGAGTGAATTCATCATTATAATTACCTTTTTTCCGCTATTGATCTTTGTCGTTAGAAGAAGTATATATTTTTACCAATCTATATTTTGCAATTGTACGTTTTAGTTGTTATTATATAACTATATTGTAAAAGAATTTTCAGCTTTTGGCATTATCTGTAACCAAAGATCATGAAAACTTTGTTCTCTAAAGAAAACATACAAGAAATTAATTAAATACACCTATTTATCTAACCCTCTCCCCTCCCAACATGACTATGTTTTGGTTCTATAAATTAGGTGATGGTAACCCGTTTTCGATACAACTAAATTTAGTATGCATATACTTTAACATTCTTTTGTATAACTGTGACATAAAACATCATTTTTCAACAGTTACAAGAACGACAACAACAAACTTGTTACAACGGTCTATTAGTGTATCACAAGCATCTACCACTCTCAGTTAGATTTTATTTGATTTTCAGTGGCATGATCTTTGTTTACACACCGCACCAATTTTTTAGAAAATTTCAGAATGCTGACAATAACATCATTCCGAATTGGTGGTTACGTCTTAAAACCAAGTTTTTCTAGAAATGAAACCCCCAACATTCAAATATTACGAGTAACATTGGCAATTCATATTTTAGGTGCACAAACACAACATTTAAAACATGTATTAGGTCATATAGGTTAAATTGTTCAAAGAGTGCTAAAATTTTGTAAACAAATAACCGCAAACCACATGTGAAATACATTTTTTGTATCTGTCCAATCAAATAAGTGCAGTCACACACCGTAAATTTCACATTTCCTAAAAAGGACGCTCTGCAGACGTGTCTAGACTCAGGCCCCGTTTATATGGAGAAAAGTTGTCCCGTGTAGAAGGGTCACCCGCCTACCCGAGCTACCCTGGGCGAGCCAACTTTTCTTAGGCCCAGTTCATATGTCGTGCTTCTACCGTGCCGAGCTTAATTCAATTAGGCTCGACTGTAGCACGGCAGAAGTACGACTCTGATTCAGACGTAGTGCCAGAGTCATACCCAAATTCAAGATTTACTGAAGCAACGTACAGTTAGTCAGCGGTAATCAAATCCAAATTGAAGCGAAAACTCCTGCTTTTAAAATTACTGCAAGACTCAAGCTTTTAGAAAAAGACGGAAAGAAAGGCAGCAGAAAATATTTTTCCTTTTGCAAGTAAGGCGAGTGCTGTTATTTGCAAGTTTGTTTCCTGACTGCACTCCTGTTTTCTTCCGAGAACTCCATTGCTGTTCGATCCTGTCGACGTCTGCCACGACACAATTACGGACGGTTTGAACATGTGTGGAATGCATACAGTGATGCTAGGTTCAAGAAGACATTCCGTGTGTCCAAGGCAACCTTCAGGTTTATTCTTGACCGCATTAAACACGATTTGCAACGCGACACTGTCACAGAAGATCCAATTCCACCAGCATTTAGGCTGACAGTGTGCCTTTACCGCTTGGCAAGAGAAGACTACTACTACACAATAGCTGAAATGACCGACCTTGGTACCTCAATAGTTTGTGAGATAGTAAGTGACGTTACAAAGGTAATTATCAACAACGCGTGGAATGAGCTAGTTTTCCAACACTTTCCGAGGAACGAACAGGAATTCCGGGACAAAATTTTAGATGTGGAGGAAGTGTGGCAATTCCCATGCAGTTGGGCTGCCATTGATGGATGTCACGTCCCATTAAAATGACCCTCAGGCGGATTAGAAGCGAACAAAGAATACCACAACTTTAAGAACTTTTATTCAATCATCCTAATGGCCATGGTAGATGGTAAGCGTAGATTCATTTGGGCAAGCTGTGGATTTCCAGGGAATTCCCACGATTCAATAATTTTGCAATCAACCAACCTTTGGAGTAAAATAACAGCTGGACAAACAATACCTGATATAGGTAAAGACGTTGAAGGTGTTAGGGTTCCTCCTCTAATTTTGGGTGATTCTGCTTTCCCTTTTCAAAGCTGGCTCACGAAACCTCATCCCAGTGCTGTATTGACCCCCTCACTCAGTAGAGCGAGAATGATCACTCAGGATGCCTATGGTGGACTCAAAGGCAGGTGGCGAGTCCTTCTGAGGAAATGCGAGAGCGCTCAAGAAGAAGCCGAGATAATACACTTGCATGTATTGTGTTACTTAATATTTGCATCGAACCGGGGGAGACTTTGTGCAGACAACTGGATACTACAAACCAGAGAAAGCCCAGGGACGTTATTAGGCGTCTCCTGAACATGCCCGACTGTCGTCCAATAAGGGATAACTTTTGCCAAGCAAGTAGGATCAGAGATGTGCTCACACAGAAGCTGTGCAGAGAAAAACAAGGACTTGGTGTATTCTGAAGACTCAATCCATATTTAACCCTTTCATTCCGAAGAGATTGATATGTATTTTCTCCTTACAAGATCAGTACATTGTCCAGTAGACAGGTGATGAGAATAAAGAAATTTATCACCTCGGAAGTTGTCTTTATCACCAAATTCTCAAAACGGACATTAAAGGAATGTATGGCAGACAGTAAGGAGAATTAACATTAACATCTTGGGAGTGAAAGGGTTAAAACAGAAATGATTGTAAATTGAAATTACAAATCATACATGTGTATCACAGAAGCAAGAAGGGTTGCTTTGTAAGAGAAGGTGTTTTCCAATAGGGTTCCTTTGATATTTTTATAATAAAATTCAACTTGGTAGCAAGGCCTAAAGGACAGAAATAAAAAAAAGAATAAATATGCTTGTTCAATCTCTTTTGTTTGCATCCTTTATGCCTCACTACAAAGTTGAACTTTAATATACATATATAGAAAGGACTCTATTTTTATTTTTGAAAGTAAACAGAAAACATGTAGTTCCCATTGCCTTTCAGGCCAAACATAAGCAGTTAACATACAAGGCAGAGACTATTGTTGAGTTTGTGAAGAACAATTCTACTGTATGTGCTTATTGAAGTTGAAATTACAATAAACAAATGAAATGGGTTTGTATATCTCAACAGCAAGTTTATTTACTGCAGGTAATTTGAAAACTTAAAAATATAGTATTTAAATCCTCCATGAAGAGGTTGTTTTCAGCTAAATATATGAACATGACTTCTCTGATACAAGGAATTGATTCGTTACCAATAACATAATCACTGTCAATGGATATATTAACACAACTACCTCATGAAATCAATTGCTAATCCAGTAGGATATGAGCTGTTTGCTCTAAGGTTCAAGACTCAAAACTATGTAACATATTATAGATCTTTTTGATGTTGTATCAATATTTGTACTATGCATATAGATAAATCCAAATATAAAGAGAGGTGGAGGGGCTAAGAAGCAAAGTGGCCAAACCCACAAAATGCAAACTGCCATTGGGTCCTTTTGGTCTATGTTCTGAACTAGAGGACATCTTCATAAATACCGATTATTTATATTTTATCCATTTATTTTATTTTACTTTTTATTAAATTAATTTTTTTTTAAGGTGATGAATTGTTGCTGGATTTGAATTGGTAATTATCCAATTATTACTTCTGGGATAGCTTCCCATATTTATGAAGATTTAATAACAAATTTAAATTTAGGAATATTTCCTAATCACAACACAACCAACATTCTGGAAAAAATACCCAGTCAATAATTACTGAAAGTCAGAGGCTGAGGAAAGTTTGGGAATTATCTGCCACACTGGATGCAGTTCCACCTTGTACCTTAGGCATACCCCCACCTTCCATATATCCATAAGCATACTGTGGTGGGTCAGACATGTAACCATACGGCTGGAAGCTTCCTTGAGTCGAAGACTGAACAGATTTGGTTGGTGGATGTGCTGACATAACTATCTGCATGAGCTGAAGCTCGTGTCTTCTGGCCTTCTCATTCTCTTCGCGATAAAACTCAAGGAGATCTTTGGTTGGGTTTCTCTCCAACAACTTCTCCATGCACTCAACAGCAGTTGAGGCAACTCCTTTTCTTTTTTTCCCTCGATTTTTGACAGGTACAAAAAGCTTCCTATCACCTGACGATCCGTTACTCATACTCTCCTCGCTGTCCTCTGCACTTGCTGGACTTGACGCCCTTGACTGTTCGTTTACATCTTCACAGTTTTGACGAGAGCAAACAGCCTGGGGAACCAAGGGCCATAATTGTTTTTCTCTTGAAAGCGATCAACACCTATCGCGGTTTTGACGGTGAGAGCCACTTTTTTGCATTCGCTTACCAGCTTCTTTAACTCGTTTCTCACTTGCTCCACAGTGAACAGAACCTCATGAACACGTGCTTCGAACCGTTCCTGCATATCTTTTAGCAACTTGTTGTATACGTCGTTGTTTTTTGAGTTTTTAGAATTTGTGAAGATAATCTTTCTTTTATAATAATCACTGTTGCAAACGATACCCACCACGTCGGTAATGTCTTCTTCTTTCCAACAGGATTTCCTTCCAACTTTCTTCTTTGCCCGACTGGTGTCCGAAGACTTGCTAATTTCGGATTCAGCGTCGCTAGCTTCTTCTTTGTCTTGCTCCCCGTGATATCCATAGCCAGCTAGTGGAGTGTTTTCACCGTTTTCATCAAAGGGTACTTCTCCGCCTTGCTCTTCCGCGGAAAAATGTTTCCGCCAACCCGCCATGTTTCATTGTTTGTACAACATTCCATGCACATGCTCCGTAAAGGAAAATTCTCCTCGTAACTCCACGCGGGAACGCAATCCGTCCAAAATACATTAATATAATTTAAGAATTTAGTTTGGTGCGGCAGAAGCACGACGTTTGAATCACTGCCGTGCCAGAGTCGTGTAGCACGGCAGAGCTTGTCGAACTTAATTGCTTTGCCGAACTTAATTCAAAAGTTTGATTCAGACGCCGTGCTTCTGCCGTGCTTTTGTCAACCTTAATCCCTAAATTAAGTTCGGCACGGCAGAAGCACGACGTCTGAACTGGGCCTTACATTTGTTTTAAAAACGCATCGAACCGTTTACACGAGAAACACAGACTAGGCTCGGTAGAAGGGTGAACGCCAAGCCGTCACTCGCTTTCGAAGGTAGGGTCACCCTTCTACCCAGGACAACTTTTCCCCGTGCAAACACTTTGCATTTGGCTCGCCTACCCGGGTCAACTCGGCCAAGTGTAGATACACAGAGCACGCGCGAGCGTTGGCGGCCAGCTGTTGACTCGGTTAAACGGGGCAACTCTTTTTTCATATAAACACTTGCTAAAGTTCACTCGGCTAGGCGAGTGACCTTTCTACCCGGGACAACTTTTCTCCATATGAACGGGACCTCAATGTCTCGTTACTTGACCTTTGAGTCACGGACGTTTCTATTTGCATTCGCTTGCATTATGTATGAGTCAATTTCAAAAGTGATCCCCCCCCTCGGGCAAATCCCCGGACATTTGACACTTTTTATTTTTTTGGTCAAAATTACCCGCCATGAAAGCCCTTAATTTCTTTGTTCAAATGCCCGCCCTCGAGGGATTCCTTAGGGTCAAATGCCCCGTTCCCAGAAGAGGCAAGATCCAGACCGGTTTCCGTAAACCTTTCCGAATTCTTCAATATTGAAGTTTTTACTTTTTTTTATAGTAGGATTATAAAAAGGCATGGAAAACAGAAATATTGTTCAGCGTCAAAGTCTGAATAGTTTCCTAGGTAGCATGGCTCAAATTCCCCTACAAACTTATGCTTTAACGCTCACAAGTTTAGGCTCTGGTCCGAGATTTTCTTGGTTCCATTACTTCAGAAAGGGACACTTCAGTTATAAGGAGAAACACGTTACAACTACAAGTAACAATCGAATATGTTCACTAAATTGGTGTAAAATAATTCAAACAGCAGCCTCAGTTGTATCACAGATTGACAAAACCGCTCTTCAGTATATCAAAAAACAAAATAAAACAAAACAAGTAATTTTAATTAACTTAAAAGTCTTCTGTAAATATTAAACATGTAATGCCTTTGCAAAAATAGGCAGCAATCTCCTAAAGGACAGTTCTTGTAATTTATATTCTTGTATTCTATTTTTTATTTTAATCATATAATACTAGACTGATTTCACGCGGCTGCAAAATAAAATGAAAACGATGCCTTGTAGCGTCTTCTTGATTGATGAATGATGCATACTATTAAGGTATAAAATTGCTACGAAGTTTAATCCCAGTGTCAAATGCCCCGCGGTCGTGATCTGAACAAGGGTCAAATTCCCGGCTATTTGAGACTTAACACAAGTCAAATTCCCCGGGGTTGCCAGGGAAGGGGAGGGGGGATGGACATTCTTGGATTTGACTCATACATTAGAGGGCAAGTTTCGTGGCTTCGTAAAAAAATTGGTTTACGAGGTTAAATATGTAGTACCAGTATCACATTTTATAGCATCACATGTAATTTGCCCTGGTTTTTTAAGCTTTAAATTCAGTTTATGCGCACTTATGATTTGCATTGTTCCAAGCATTGTTTAGCTTTTTGATTACACACCCTTATTGCTCAATTGTTGTGAAGAACAACCGCTGCAACTATTGTTTTAGCAAATTTTTTTGAAGTTTCATCACTTTTTTGTTGAAATTTCACTCATGCTTAAAACCGAGTATTTTCTGAAACTAAACCGTTCATAAAGCTGTTCGCCAAAAAGGGGGTCAAGGCTTTTAAATTGTGAGTGATGCTTAAAAGTGAATACGGTAGTTTTAAGCCGTCCTTTTATTCACATGCTTGAACTATGAGTTCTAGAGACTGAATCAAGGTAAACAAAATAATGAAAATATGTACTCTCAGTATATACGCAGTCTGCGTTTTAGAATGACCGGGTAGTTTGTGACAAGGATGACATGATAGACTTGGCGTTGGGGTCGGGTTAAACTATTCAATTTGAAATGATTTTCTTTACCTAAATTTATTATTAACTATTGTTTTAAAAGGATTGTAAGGTTTAATGAAGTTGCAGGTAAATAACAATCATAACCGATTTTATTGAACAAGTTGAATACTAAACTTTTTCGCTAATCGCCGCGACTTGGACATGAGCAGAATGGCTTCCGAGCCCGGACAAACATGAATAACGTACCGCGATTGGAGCTAGGAAGTTTTGTGCAAACTGGCACCTGTATCTTGCGAAGGATCAAATTACAGATTACTGTCTAGAAATGTTAAATCTTCGCATTCTTGCGATAGGTAATCATGGAAAACGAAATTTTGGTTCTGTAGTTTCTTCAAAACCGTAACGACACGTTACCAGTAACGATCGTTACCGTGAAATCCTACGGCCTGATTGATCCTTGCCAATTCTGTTTGTTAAGGTTTTCTTTTTCCATTTAAGTCGTTTGATCAATTTACTTTTCGTAAAAATGAAATGAGCTATTTTTTTTAAAACGGTAGCTTTTGTTAGTTGAATGTGAAACTACCCCTTTGAAGAAAGCCATTTTACTTTACCCTCAGTTAGATCGCTGTAAACACTTCACAAGGATTTTGGACATTGAATAGCATCGTCAATTAACTGATAAAAATAGATGATCACCCTACTAACATATTCTGGATAAGTGCAGATAAAATGTCGAGACAAACCCACTGGGCCACCGCCATCTTTCATTTTCAAACAAATATCTAACGTAGAAAAAATGATGTTGATTGGCTATTCGACATGTACACCAAGCTTCGTACACTGTACTAAAATCATGTCATAATGGAATAAGAGACAAAAAGTCGACATGGGTCTGGCTAGCTACACTGTACTTAATCCATGTCATATTTGAATAAAATCAAAATGTCGACATGGGTCTAACACGTTTTTCTTGAAGAAGTAATTTGACCATTTGTGTGCGTTCTAAAATATAAATTTTAAAAATACAAATTTTTACGTCTGAAGAAAAGCACATTTGCAGTACATTTATATACACAAGTTAAAGCACGCAACAAATGCAACCATCGAAATAAAGAGCTTTCGACCAGGCGTTTATTGCCTGATAATTTTTGGATTGGACAAGCTATTAAAGATTATTTTTGCAGGGTAAGAGAATGGATGTAGAAGATAACCATTGTTGTAGAATAATCGTTCTCTGATAGCTACGTCGTTGTTAAACTTAAAACATCAAAGACAGTTTCACTCAAATATTAGCTATTCCACTTCATTTAATGTCTTTAATCCTCTTTCTTGTTAATGCATTTGAATGTAACAATAAAGTTTAAATTCAAATGACTGGGTTATTGGGAAAAAGACTCGATAGACTATTTTACAGGCAATCAAACCAGTCCAATTGTTGTTGTGTACCCAGGCGAGTTTATACACCAAGACTCAAGAGAACGCTTCATATGCGTCAATTTCATTTACGGAATATGTCTCAATGGTTCCTCGTGTAAGATGCACCACTCTCGCAATCTCTACCAGTGGCAGTATATGCATCCCGGTAGTAACAGTTGGAAGAACTTCAACAAGAAAGAAAATGAAAACATAGAAGAGTCATATTGTGACGTTGGTAACACTCAATACAATCTGAATCTGGAACCACATTATTTTGATACCAGGTTTGTATTGAAACCAAAATTTTGCTAAAATCGCCGCCATTATATTTTTGAATATCTAAAGATGGTTCCCGGGCGAACGCCTCGTGCTATAAACCTAAAAGCGACTGGTAGGGAAATCTTGCCAACTCAGTGCTGCCTTGTGAAAGACAATAACCACGGTTTTATTTTTCGTGTTGAGCTATTAAGACCAAAATAGCACTGTCTACCCTTTGGTTGGTAAGATTTAAGCTGTCTCCGTTGCACGATGAACTTTCAAATATGGACGTTCGCCACAAGCTGGCAAAGATCCCCCACTCATCGGTTTTCAGGGTTTACAGTGGGCGGAGTAGAACTGGGGCTGAGCAGTGGGCAGTATGGAACCGGGACTGAGATGTTCAAAATTAAAGAGGCGGTGTTTTTTTAAATATTGAAAACACTTTGAAATGGATGGATAAAAGAGAGAAATACTTAATAAATCGAGGGCATCAAAGACACAAGACAACAATTTTGGCGGTAGTTTTATTGTTTTATTTCGATACATGCATATTATTCGCCGCGATTACTCAAATTGGTACTAGTTGTCAAATTCCACGTTTCCCACTGCTCATGATGAAACATGAGAATGAGTTTATTAACTGTAGGCGTTTTATGTTTGACAGCGAGGTTTTGCCTGAGAAGGGTGGCTTATCAATTTTTCTTGATTAATGAACGTGTGCAAATGTCGATGAAAAGCACACAATAATGTCAAAATCTGTCAGGCTGATAAAGTATATGTCGTTGTCAGTTGTTCAAGACATACACCATCCTTAGGGACAGGTCCAGAAATTTTGGCAAGGGAGGGGCGGTACCTGAAACTCTAAAAGAGGTTTTTGGAAAGGGTTTCTAGAATAAACCCCACCACGTCGTAATAATATTCCATCTCGATATGTTCGGCCATCCTTAAGTGGATCCATACCTACCAAGACCAGAAACTATTTCGGACAACGCGCCCTTTGAAATGGTTCATGCATGATATATATTGAGCTAAAGTCAGTTCATTTAATATTAAATTTACCATGCTATTCGCTAATCCCAATGTAACATAGCTTAATAAAAGTCCAGTCATACTAAATATGATATGAGAGCACACACGAAAATATCCGTTAAAATCTGTTTTGCATTCGATCAAGTCAGAGGTTTGTCTTCTTATTAAACTTCTACCAAAAAACAACGTGTCTAGCATCAAGCTATAGTTCAGTAACAAAAAAGTAGATCAAATTGCAAAACTAATGTTGTTGTCCACAGAACCTGGGAGAATGGGTACAAACACCTACGTTGTACCCGTAAGAAATGGTTTTTCAAAAAATTGTGATTGTTTTTTTCAGGGGGTTTTCCGCGGCTACTGTTCTAAAAATAAACTTCCAGACAATGAAATGTGATTTGCCTGAGTTTGCCATAAGACGGCTGTCAACCGAAAGTGAAGAAAAAGATTCTACTGACCTGGCAACCAAATGGGTGTGGTACTGGGAGGAAAGCAGGCACGTGTTTCAAAAGTATGGATCTAAATGTAACGTAAGTTTGGTTTTGTGTATGAGTTACATAACATGACACCTGGTCACATGACTCGATCAACCTCTTTAAATTTTCCCCCTGATCATTGTTTTGTTTGGTGAAGAAAAGTTAAGAGGCTATTCAGGAGAGAACCATGTAGAAGGTACTGCAGCATAGGTTACGGATTTTGCCCATATTTGACACATTAGCATAACTTTGGCCACTAATAATGAATACACGTGTAATTTGGTTTAAACTCATTTCCCTTGTATTCCCCAGGGGGGACCCCACGGGAAGCCATTTTTGCATCGTTTCAGGACAGAATATCGGTGATCATGAAGCTTAGGCGCTTCATTCTCCAGAAATACGCAATATAAATCATATCTAACAAACTAGCATGAATTTTGACAATTCACACTACAGAAATATATATAAAACAAATAGCTATTGCGCTTCTGTATCATTTTTACGCTGCGTTCATCTGCAGCCACTCCGTTGTGTTTGCAAATTTTGTAGAAAGTGGAAATTTTTGAAAACTCATATAAAAAAGTGCGCATGCCTAGGAATGAAACTAATCATGTTTCAAGGTATGTTAGAGGGCAGTATACTTTTAAGTATAAAGTGTCATGTTCTCAAACACGAGGGGTTTTTAGATGTTAGCTCAGGTCGAGTCACGTTAGATCGTAAGCAAGCCTTGTCCAAGTGCAAGGTAAGGAGTGTAAGTTGACAACTACACAAATTAATAACGTACCTGGTGCTAACGGGATGCTGGAAATGTAGTCTTGTAGATAAACGAAAATGAAATACAATTATGCACACACAGCACCTTGAATCAACTCAAAACTGCAACATCCAGTGTAAAATATTCGAGGTCTGAGACTCGATATCAACTGTCTCCGAATAAATTTATGCAGCCCATTCTTTCAAAACAGTGCTTTAGTATGTTCACAGGTCGAACAAGCTCTGTGTTAAGTAATAAGTAGAGACATATTGGATCGAATTTAAGAGACTTTGTATGTAACAGGGGAAGATCCAGAAGTGGAAAAGGAGGGCCTGAAAAGGGAAAATGGGCTCCAAAAGAGGTATATTTCAGTGTTTTCTTATAAAATGCTTGCAAAACTGCCAAAGAATTAGGGGGCCGGGCCCCCTTGGCCCCTCCCCTAAATCCGCTCCTGTGGGAAAAAATCGTTAGAGCTATTAATCAATTAAATTAATAAAGAAGTTAAACATTTTGTAGCACTTGCCTGTTTTATGTGTGTCTATCTGTCTCCTTGTGAAATCTGGGTTCATTATGTCCGTTATTTAGTACCGAGATATCCCCAGACGAAGTTCTCCCCAGTAGTAAGAGGAGAAGGTTTGAAGGAATGGCGGATCGCTGGAAAGTAGTCGCCCAGAAGAACGAGCCCTAAAATGAAATCGAACGCTTCCACCGACGCCAAACTCAGCCAGAGCCATGCTCGATAGTCCGTTCAAATGAATCACTACCAAATTTATACAGTGATCCGTTCTGTATAAGAAGAAAAGAAGGAAACTTCCAGACTTTTCCACCATTGTTTTTGTGGGAACTTTTTCTTTGCGAAAACTTCTTTTTGCGAGGTGTCGAAAAACCCGCCCAAATCGCAAAATTAAACTTCCGCGAAAATAAAGCCCTACACGGTATTCAGCTTACTCGCCCGTGCGGAAAAACGGTTACAGCTACAATGAAAGGATTGACGCAATGCAGGGGGCTTGTTTCTTTCTTGATCAAACCTTGGTCTAACAATTATAAAATTGCAGATTCAACAAATTGACGGAAGAAGGCAGGATGCAGGGATCAGTTGCAGTGAGTTGTATGGAATAAACTCTCATTTACGATATCTGAAGCAAATGAGGGAGCTGATAAGATTTTCTTCCAAAAATATCTGCAACGGTGTAATTCACCTTTTACTTTTGACTTACTGGCCGTGAAATCGGCTCTCTATGCATCAACGCAATAAATAGGAACCGAAATCGTCAGTGAGCTTCAATGACTAGCTTAGAATCAGATGACAGTACTGCGGTAGCTTCTTGTCATCGGCCGCTAACTAATGCCGGATAGATATACATGTGAATACAATGGCGAGCGGTCGAGTTAAATATAGCTCTCCAAGTCTCCCTCCAAGTCTCTGGCTCTGGGTGTACTTCTTGGTCCTGACTGTGGATATACTATCCCTGTCACAGTCACAGTCGCAATACGAAGATTGGAAGCCTTTACCTGGCTCAATTCCAGCAAGCGCGACAGCAGTGAGCAGAAACCTAGCAAGTCACAACGCGGGAAGACCAGAGAAGCACCGAGCGAAACGCTACTCGTCTGGTAAACTGCTATATACTTTTAATGGCACTAGTACTTTTCAGCTACAAAGGGAACTCCAGGCCTGCGGAGATATTGCCACAAGCGATAAAGAAAAAACCGAATTACTGAACAGCTACTTTGCAAGCATCGATGAGAGACTAAAAAACTACCTAGACCAACTGTACCCATCCAAACACTTTACACAAAAGTTACACCAACTATTGACTCAATAGACATCACTCAGGAGACAGTGCGGAAATACATCGAGATATTAAACCCACAGAAAGCAACCGGCCCAGATGGGATCTCCCCCAGATTATTGAAATTAGCTGGACAATCAGTAACTGCACCTTTGACTGTAATATTTAACCAAAGCTTACGCGAAACATCTGTCCCTTCCACTTGGAAATGTGCTCGCATCATAACAACTCATAAGAAAGGAGATATTACCGAGAGGGAAAACTATCGCCCACTGTCTATACTCAGCGTCCCGAGCAAGATAATAGAGAAGTGCGTAGTGGATAAATTAGTTGAACACACATCAGAGAATCATAACCTCGTTAACTCACACCAATGGGCACACAAAAAGGGGCTTTCAACAGAACTTTTACTTGTCAATATGACGGAAAAATGGCGCTCTGCACTAGATCAAAGAAAAGCAGTTTGTGCTGTGTTCATCGAGTTCCGTAAAGCTTTTGACTCAGTATCCCACACAAATTTACCATACAAAGTGCAAGCCCATGGAATCATGGGGAACCT
>JANRMR010088972.1:0-13591 GCA_025434825.1 Bergia sp. 'catenularis' | reverse complement strand
ACCTTTACACGGAGTAAAATCCACATTAAAATCACCGAGCAAGACCAAATCACTGTTAGAGTAGTCCAGTTTCAATAAAGAACCCTCCAGAGATGATATAAAACTTTCTAGATCGGCATCGGGAGCTTTGTAGACAGAACAGATCAAAATAGGCTTGCATTTCTGTCGTACAATCTCAAACCATAAACATTCATTGTTGTCATTGTTCAGGTCATGGCGAATTCTAAACGGCAAGCCATCTCGGATATAAACGATATTTCCACCGCCCTTTGCGCTCCCTTCTCGGTCTTTTCTGATACAGGCAAATCCTGGTATTTGGACTTCAGCGTCCTCAATTGAGTCGTTCAACCAACTTTCCGAGAATGTGAGAATATCGAAGAATTTGCCACGCAGCAGTTCAAGCTGAATTTGATCCGTCTTGTTCCTGATACTCCTAACGTTCAGATGAGCTATCTTTAACCCGCGGAAATCTTTCGTGTTTTTGAGAGTTCTGTAGCCAGGATTCAGTTCAATATCGTTAGATAGAGCAATTAAAGTTAGTGCCAAACAACTGCGTTGCAGAAGTTTGCAGGCAAAGTGTGCGACGATCTGCTTGGTAATATGGCGCCTCGTTTTGCGAGGTGATTTTACTCCATTCCCGGTTACTCTCACAGTGACAGCTTGTGTAGCAAAATATACGGTCATATCGTCCAATGCCTTGATCTCAGTTGAGATTGCAATGGACTCTCCACCAAGTGATAAGTAAATACATATAATAAGGCAAAGACTGACGAGCCACGGAGTTTGACGTCCCACCATGATGAATGCTATTGAATTCACTTTCTTTAACTATTTTTATCGAGTCTTTAGCATTTCTTTTTACTTCTTTTTATTAAGATGTGCAAAGAATCCAATCATTTAAATTTCACGGTTTATGTAAACTTGGTATCGTTTATCATTGTTTTGTCTGTGTGCACCAATACTCATCAAACCAAAAAATACCGCTCGCTATAGCTTCCCCCCATAAAGATCTGTGTTCAACAACTGTAAAAGTTAATCTTATCTCTTGGCACCATAAAACAGACACGTCTACTTAGAGAAAGCACAGCGGCAATAATTTTACTAAGAATTTAGAGGACGTGTTCAGAAGTAGCATGAATTAAATTTTCAGAAAATTTAACTTTAGCAATTGTTGTACAGAAAAAAGAAAGATTCACAGCTTTTTTTTTGTGAGAGAATAGTAAGAAACTTTCGCTTTGCTTCCACAGCACAAAGCTGGCAACACCATTTTGTACTGCACGTGTTGCTTGTTTTGAAACTCCAACGAGCTGACATTCACGCCATGCAACTTTCCGGAAATAAAATTGCAATTTTCATTAGCCGATAACAGGCGTCACGAAATCGAGTTTTGCCAGATTCTTCCCATTTCTTCTCAGAGATTAAGAGATTAAGAGAATTTACGAGAATAAGCTTGCCTCCAAAGCAGCCGCCTCATCTCCCTCGAGGAGATGAGACAGCTGCTTTGGAGGTTAAGATTAAACGTTTTATATATTTTTAATTATAACTTAAGCTATTATTCAGTTTTGTATATGTTGTAAAGTAGATGTAAAAAGAGGATTCTGGGACACTCATTAATTATACATGAGTGGTCCAAGCACTTCCGCTCAGGAGGCATGTGTGTTCAAAAACTTTTCATTTATGTTCTATTTTTGTATGTACATAAAATGGAGAACATTAATCAAAAGAAGCTAGTCGAACTTAAATCTCTTGCTAAAGAACCAAATAACATGAAATATCATTGCGAACATAACAAACGTAAATACTATTGTAAGGAGTGCAGTGGTAGTGGAATATGCTCTCATAACAGACGGAAGTTTCGCTGTAAAGAGTGTGGTGGTAGTGAAATATTTTCTCAATAGATTTAAGTATCAATGCAAAGACTGCGGTGATAGTGAAATCTGTCCACATAGTAAACAAAAATATTTTTGAGTGGACTGTAAAGGATCACAAATTTGTCTTCACGGTAAACAAGAACGTTTTTGCGTGGACTGTAAAGGTTCCCAAATATGCTCTCATAACAGGCAAAAGTCTAAATGTAAGAAGTGTAGCGATCCGATCAAGGTAATTATTGAAAATTGGCTGCGCAACACGAGACATAGTGATAGAAGATACAATAGATACGACGCGGACAGATTCATAGATAAATGTTTTCTCAAAGGTTTAATGGAAGACTACAAGAAATGCTTCCACTAAGACTACCAAGTCAAGCTTCAATACATAGTATTTAAAGACGATCTCGCAACAATTGAGAGATTGGATAATTCTATCGGGCACATTAAAAGTTACTGTGTTCTTTGCTGCTTGAAATGTAACAACTTGAAAAAATCTAATCTTACTTCTTAAGAATAAAATTAGATTGAAATTCATTTCAAGCTTACCACACAATGCTCTAAAGGACACGTCAGCGTTGAAATTCGATTGAGTCATGAGTCGTTTCGGGTAATATATACCCTCGTCAGAACGTCTAGCTTAAGAAAAGCAGACGTTTACGACTCCCGTACCGCGTCTTTGGGAGAAGTTCCAAAAATGTACGAATGACTCAAATTTCGTACAATAGTTCGGGGTCTTGTTGCACCATCATATCCATGCTTTTTTGACATTCAGTGATCAACTGGTTCTCATGTTCTAACTTTTGCAATAATATTTTCACTCTAGTCTCGATATTATTCTTCCTCTTTACAGCTTCTTTTCGCGCATTAGCGAGTCTTTTATAATCCAACTTGCGCTTTTCCTGAGATGGCACACTATGGGAAGCGGTTCGTCGTAAGAAATCACAAACGCCATTAGAAAACACCCTTACTTGTTGTTCTCTATTCAAATTCATACGAGATATGAATTTGAATGAACGATGACTCATCATAAAGGGGGATTAATTTAATTTATGCATTCCATTTAACTTATATTTTTTGAAGTTAAATGGAATGCTATCGTTTCAAACAATTCAACTACGAAATTTAATAACTATAATGTCAATCACCTGTCGCAACTTGCTATCTGAATAGAAACTAAGCTAAATCACCTGCAGCTATTGTCAACATTGTGAGATTATTTTCATGCTAAGTGGTATTATATTTCGTACTTTTACTAAAATTTAAAGGAGTTTTCGCTTTCGAATGTGACTTTTAAACGATGTGTGGTTTTTCGTCGGTGTGTGGTTTTTCGTCGATGTGTGACTTTTCAGTGTTTCTTGCAACTAATTTATGTGGCAACTCAACTTTACTCTCTCCTAAATTGTGTCTTATTCCGACTGATGTTGATTCAACATTCACTTCCGAATTTACTCCCAACTTCATACTTGGAGAAGCACGTTTCAATTTATTATTGAAACCAACTTTACTTTCAGAATTCAAGACCATGTTAGAAGGCATCAGCCATGTTCCAGAGCTTATTGCAAGATCAAGTTTAACCTTAGCCTCTTGAACCGCAAGCTGAAACCTTTGAACAGATTTACTTATATCTGGCTGCCGAATCGCATCTTCAAGCAAAACCAAGAATTCACGTCTAACTTTCTTGTGCGCTGCCAATCTCCCCTAAAATACTCCTTCTAACGTTAGCTTGAGAACCCAGAATACAGAAAACCAAAGCCACCACAGATTGATTTAATCTCGCCTGGCCTGATTTTGTTAATCCATAAGAAACAGGAGTTACGAAATATTCATATTGGTCAGAAGATTCTGTGTTTTCAATATACTGAATCAAGTTCCCAGCACTAGCGCTTCCTCCTCCATCAGAAAATTTTGAAGAACCTGGGAAAAGATATCCAGTTTTGTACGATCCTCTGATCCAAATATAAACACTGCCTAAACCGTGATTATCACCCTTCTTAAAACAAAAGTTTGAACTGGGATGAATTCCAAACTCATTACATAGTCGTTTATATGAAGGCAAGTCGAATATACTATTTTTCTATCGAATGTTTTATCGCCAGGCAATGCAATTGAACCTTTAATTCCTCCCATTCTAAACAATATTCTTTTAACCGTAAAATATACATGAAACCATAAAAACGCTCGAACTTGGTTGGGTAGATGTAATTCGCTATCTGTTACATTATGTATAACATCCGCCATCTTGTCTTCAAAAAGCGAACGGGAACTTACTCCACAATCTGTTGTTGCACACCAAAGAGCAAAATTAAGCTGTTGAGGCCAATACTTCATATTAGGACCAGCCAACCATATTTTGGACTCTTTGCCTCTGTAGTGTGTTATCTGACTATTCTTGAAAACATCTCGAAATGAGGTATGAAAGTAGTTATCGGGAGTCACATAGATTTCTTGTTTCACTAACTTTTCACCGAGTGGATGTGGTTTATCACTGAAAGAGACTGCAGGTACAAGGAGCTTTGGTTTTGGATTCAATGTCAATTCTGAAGGAAAACCAGAAGCAAGACCTAATTCTTGTTTCATTTCCTTCGAGACCTAGATACTGCTTTGAAAATTATTTCCATCGAATACAGAAAATCTCTTCATCTTTTCCCTGAAACATCACATTTGGTTCTCCGAAGAAATCTTCTCTTTTGAATTTAGAAAGATCAGCATTAGGATATCGCTCTTGAAACCGCTTCCATAAATCCATGATGTTATTTGTAATAACATCATGAATTTTAAGTAAATTCTGGATTATACGGAGGAGGTCTAAGATCTTCACATGGTAAAGTTTTCACCTCGCAGCTGAAAAAGCAATTACAGTCTAATTTTGTTGATCGGGAGCCTGTAGCTTCTTCATCATTTCCGATCGAATCTGATTTTTTAGCTCGTCTATATTTAATTGTTTTTTTCTTGAATGTTTATGTATTTCATTCGAACAGATTTTTTCATCTCTTGATATTTATTTACTTCGCTTTGAATTAACAGGAATTCTTCATGACTTATCTTATTGTCTTTTAGTGCTTTAGAAACTATGTCTTTTAACGTGTTTACTTTTGCAGCGCAAATAGAGTTGGTTTTCTCATGTTTACTTAATTTAGGAGAAGTTCTCTTAGCGAATATTCCTGCGAAAACGCTAATAATCCCATAAAAACCACCAATAGATGCTAAAGAAAGCCCAACAGGCAATCCAAAATTTGTGAGAAAAGTTCCTACACCTGATCCACTGAAGACGACTGACAGAGCTCCACTACATGTATAAGCACTAATTTTCATTATGATGCTATGTGATCGCTTATATTTCTTATGTATTTTTTCACGATAGTGAAGTTCTTTTTCTAGATCTGATAAGTATTTAGATGATTGATGTAGTCTGAAGTTATTCCCATCTGGGGGAACCGTAGGGTCTTGAGGAACCTCAGGATAAATTTTTCTGTAATCGTCCATTATTTTAGATAACTCAAGAAACTTTTAGGTTCACTATAATGGTTATGTCATTAAACTTCGGTTTTCTTCCATTTTCATCTTCAACCTTCAAATAAAGTAATTCAAAGGCAAACTACTTTGTTGTACTGGTAAGGATGGTTAATTTTCACTTGCAAAAACAGCAAGCAAATTAGACGGAGAAAGTTTAACTTCCCCGTTATCGCTGATATTGGTCGAAGACCGGGACGCTTTGCGTCCTTATTCTTATAAAAGTAATGTGAATCTATGGAGTCACAATACAGGTATAGAGGGCCATTTGGTATCAATTGTATCTGGTGAAGTGTATTTTTCTGAAGAATTTCAGGCACACCCAGTTGTTTGTAAAGCTCTTCATCGAGGATTAAAGTATTTGGAAAAGATAAAACTACCTTGAGAAGTAATCTGAATCTATATTTTTGAATCTAAGTGTTTTGATTGTGATCAAACATTTAAGGGACTCTATCGTGTGATACCCATCGGGGATGGTGATGATTGGTGCTGATCTTTTTCTTAATACATTGCGTGGAACTTTCTTCAAGAATTCTGGATCTGTCTTATAAATTATCTGAGCCATAACGTTGGTCTATGAAAGTTTAATAGCTGTATCTCTTTTACCTCACTCAAAGGTGGATACAAACTAACTTTAGTTTCTGCTGTTTGTGTGGTTATTGTTAGGACGCTTTGCGTCCCGAGTGGGCTTCGACCCAATAATTTTGTGGCATTCATCTTCGCTTTTTAAGTTATTTAATGAATTAAACAACCACAGCTACAATCAAAAGCAATGCATTTTTCCCTAAGAATCCAATAACTTCCCCTGCTGTTTTGAAGATGAAACTGGTAATAGCATCAACTAATCCTAGTAATATTTCTCCTAGTTTTTTACCGATAGACTTTAATCCGTTTCCAACACCTTTTCCTAAAGTTGTTAATTCGTTTTTCAGGTTAGACACAATAACACCAATCACAGTCCCAACAGCAGCTAAAAATGCAACTAGTATGAAACCATATTTCTTAAAGATAGCTTTAATTCTATCCCTAAGTGACATACGTTGTTCTATTTCTTCTTTTTCGCGTTCAAGCTGTGAAATTTGACTTTCCATATCATCAAATGACGATTTATACCTTCTCTCTGATTTTCATTAGCTGTTTCGAATTCATTTCGTAATTCTTTTTTTTCTCGACCCTTCGCGATCTCTTCTTCACTATTTCTAACAACTTCTTCAGAGGTGGGACCAAGACTATACTTATAATTTTTTTTGGTAGTTTTTCATTTACTTCACCGTCAGGTCCAAACAAAGTATAGCCCTTTCCTCCCGCTCCCTTAAGCTTTACAATCACTTGGTCATAATCATCCAAGGTAGCGGCGAATGAAGAATTAGCAGGATTTATATTAGGAAATTTCTCACGAGTTTTATCCCAAGCTTGTTCAACATTTTCTTCTAGATCTCTTTGAATTAGCGGTGTATGTTCATCTATACCTTCTATGAAAGATGTTTCTTCATGAGTTCTATGATGAAAAGGATTAGTTATATCCTCTGATCCACGTCGAGAAGAAGTTGACGTCATAAGAATCATATCACCAGTATCATCACCTCCTGTATCTGGCTCAAAAGGATTAGTTTTGTCAGGACCAACTTCAACATCCATTATTTTAAATAAATATTCATAATTACAACCATCTACTTGCAACGTAACCAAGAGCTAACATACCTCCACTTACATAAACCACCTCACCTAGCTTTTGATTTTTCGATGGTTTATAATAATCAGAAAAAACTGGTTCGGCTAGATTAAGATTTTCTTTTGGATGAGTCTGGTTATATAGTGTCAAAGCCTCATCAGTATTTTCAAAATTCTGAGAAGCAATCACATTATTTCGTCTGTTCTGTTCTTGCCAATCGAGAAGTTTCTCTCGATTTTCTTGGTATTTAGCGTAATTTTTTTGGTATTTTTCGAGAGCTCGGTCATGTCTTTCTTTTTCAGCTAATGAATCATCACCCGATAAATATTTTGCGAGATAAGAACCACCTACGAAATTGCTATCGTTGCCATTTTTAAATTGATTTAGAAATAATTTTCTGATCCTCGAGATACGTTTCTAATGCCATTGATCCAGCGAGTACACCAGTAAACTTCGCATAATTCATAATGTTTGAGGATGGATCTCCTAAAAAGTTTTCCTTTAGCATCTTCTTTGCTAAACAACCTACTCTAGCTGTTATCCCAATGAGAAATGCGGAATCTGTTATAGTTTTCACAAGTTTATTCTGTTCAGCCATATATTTTGTATAGAGTTTATAATCTTAATTTGATCCATACCATATGTACGATTGCTTGGGACTTCGTTATGTGTAATTTCTGCTGTTCGTGTTGTTGTGGAATTTCGGTAACCTTCAGTCGCCGTGTTTCCGCGGTATCATGAACAAATCAAATACTGTAAGTCCTACTCCAACTATAGACAACGCAGTAGTAAATGAAATCTCGGAATCCACGCATTAGAAGATCCTTCCAAATCCTCTTCACGTTTCATTTCCTTCTTGAGTGCTTCTTTAGCTTTTTTGTTGTTTTCCGCAAGTTTCTTACCAGCAGCAACTTTTTTGGGGTCTTCATCTTTATTAGATTTAGCTGGTGTAGTGTTGGGAGGCCTAGTAATTTATTTTACTTCTTGATTTCCGTTTGACATTTTATAAGATTATTATAAAAAATACTATCTAGTTACTAAGCACTATGCTTATTAACTGCTTAAGAGAATCTCAAGAGATGCTTAAGAGCTATTAGGCTCTCTTAGAGTTTGTTCGTCAACTCCTAAGATCGGTTTAGGAGCTTCAGTCAGATTTGCTGGACTTAGGGCACTTTGCGCCCCGGGTGGGCTTTACCCTAAATTGACATGTCTTACAACACGAAACATAGCAGTCCAAGAACAACTAATCTTTCTCCTCGCAAAACAAGTTGTCCTGAAAGATTAGAAAGTTCACGTTTTACTAGTTCATCTTTTTGGAGATCCTCATGAAGTTCTTCTGGATCATCTATAGGTATGAATTATGAAATCCTTTGACTGCTGTTCGAATAAATGATTCCTAATACAGCCTGACAACAATCATAATATTTCTTTACGTCTTTAGTTTCGAGTTTATGGATATCACCAACACTGAGATGAACACCCAAGTATTCTTTTGTTGAACCAAGAGAAGCAAGAATGAGTAAGCTTTCTCGCTTGATTTCGATATCATCAAGCTTCTCGTCAGACTTCACGAAGTTCTTCAAGCTTGCGCAGATCTTTGATCTCTCGTCAGACTTTGATTCGAGCTTGCGCAGATCTTCGATCTCTGTGTAATCTTCAATAATTGGGTTCGACATTTTTATAATGTTGGAATCTCCAAATAACATTGGAATGGATGGCGTAAACAGAAGCATAATCTTGAATACTGTTCCGACTTTAATATTTGAACGAACTTCTTTCGTCAATCTAGGTCTAAATCACCTCCATAATTGTCAAAGAGAGTTTTTGTTCCTACTTGACTGGGATTATGAAAAGCTACTACACATGCAACATTATCGCGAAACGGTTTCGCTATTGAGGTTAGTTGTTGAGTGAGGACCCACACACTTATTCCAAAATGTCTACCAGAAAAGGCTAATTCTATGAATTTATTAGAACGCTTCTTCAGATATTGGGAAGTAGCACAGTCATCCAAAATTATTAATGTGTTTGTACCGGAAAATAATTCTATGCAATGACTTAATAATTCATTAATTTCGTCTTGATTGCTTGCGTCCGGCATAAGAACTATCACATTCTTATCTCCTTTCGCAAAGTTACGATACGTTTTGTTTTTAGTATAAGTTGGGCATATCAACACAATGTACTCAAATACATTACGGAATGATCCACCTAATTTATCTACTAGGTATTTGGCCTTTCCACCGTTTGTAGGAGCCGTAATTATGCAGTCGAAAGGTGTTTTGTCATGTAATTCATCCATAATTTTTAGATCTTTAATATAGAATTGATCCCAAGTTCAAGTTCGTGACCTCCATAAGCGCACCTGCTACTACAAACATATGACAGTTAAGGTTTCCTGACCCTCCGGTGTTTCTTTTGATCTCGAGTTTTACTCCATCACGTGTTTTGTTAAGTTTTAGTCCTCCTCCGTGGATAGTGTTGTCTGGGTACGTCTGCAAGTCAATCCACAGTACAAATTTATTGTTGGCGTAAAAGTCCTTTTGCTTGATTGACGAATCTTTTAAATTGTATCTCTTCTTCAGAGATTCCCAAAAGTCAGATGGAATCATACCTTTCGAATACAACTTATTCGGTTTTCCATCGATATTGATGTTTACTGATGTAATATTCGGGTTAGCAAATTTCTCAGAGTCTCGTGCTCCTTCAGCAAAGTCCACTGTAAAAAGATATAATATTCCCGTAACACATCTTCTTGGTAGATTTATATGTTTGTTTATAATGCTATCTTTAGCTTTCGAGATAATAAAAGTCTTCTGGAGAATGACATTCTCGTAGAAGAAGCCTCTTCCTAGTTGCTTCATTGGCAAGATATTCACTTGACATACATTGGTATTCCAACTCCAAATTAGTGATTTAGTAGTGTCTGAATATACAACAATATCTGAAACAGGAGCAAAAGTAATCTCAAAACTGAGTTGATGAGCTAAAGCCTTGGGATAGACTACACCGTGATCATTTAGAATAGGATGATCGAGTGGAATACAGTACTTAGTGTTGTGAATTGCTGCTAATTTTGCTTCTTCATCGTTTGAAGTGTCCTTGTCTCCTGCATTTGTACGGAGCTTTCTTAGGTGTTCAGATAAGATTCCCTGTCTTAATTTATCTTCACGCTCTTCTTTTTTGTAAGAATAAATCTCCATACGTCTTGAATAGATCATACTCTCGAGTGACTTGTAAAGTTTAACCACCAAACATAATTCTAAGTTGGGAAACAAGGTTCGACCTACATTATTAACAAGTGTATTATTTGCATGGCCTTTAACACTCAAATCAAATAGGAGAGATACACTAGCTGGGATAATAACTGTATTATCCGAAAGTTGCGGAATATTTATGCAGAGGATTTCACCTGCTTTCGTAGATGAGGGGTTCAGTGTGATTCTGTTTAACGATGATTCTGCTTTCAAACCACGGGGTTCTCGTGGAATTCTGTTTGGATTTAACTTTTCTGAGATTGTTGACATTTCTATTTTAGTAGAGACTATGAAAATGCAGCTATCAAAGATATATTATAGTATGGATGGTTATTGGAAGGGTTATGCGACTATTTCTAAATTAGTAGGTGCAGCTAAAGTTGATGAAGATGTAGCTAAAAAGTGGCTCGAAAAGCAAGCATTGTGGCAGACTTATATACCTCCACCAAAGTATATTCCGAGACCTCATTGGAGAGTGGATAAACCGAACAAGATTCATCAGGCGGATTTACTATTTTTACCTCATTATACTGTGAGACGGAAGACTTATAAATATGCATTAGTAGTAGTGGACATCGCTACGAGGTATAAAGACGCAAAAGCATTAACCTCTAAAGAATCCAAGGAAGTAGCAAAAGCGTTTAGTAAGATATATTCTAGGACGTAAAGGGTCCCGGGGCTTTGCCCTAGAAAACTTCGTTGGCCAGATACTTTGATGGTTGACCCTGGGAAAGAGTTTATGGGAGATGTGACGACTTTGACGAAGAAGCATAAAGCTACTTTACAACGAAGTGAAGCTGGAAACCATAGAGCGCAAGCTTTTGTGGAGAGTGCAAATCGAAATTTAGCTGAAAGATTGTTTACTCATCAATATGCACAGGGAATGATTAGCGAAGACAGATCAACAGAGTGGGTTCAAAGGTTACCTTTAGTTTTGAAAGCAATGAGTAGTGAATCGATACGGATAACTGGTAAAGTGGCAAAGGAGATCAAGTGGGTCTAAATCTAATTACAAGCGACCAGTTGGGTTGGATGAAGTGAGATTACCACCTGGGGTAAAAGTGAGATACTTATATGCTCCAGGTGAAGATGAAGGTGGTGAAAAACGTCGCGCAACGGATCCGATATGGAGTTTGGAGATTTACGATTTATCACGTAGTATTGTTTCAGCTGAACAACCCGTGTTGTATTATTTAAGTGGAGAGTCCCCCAAGCGTAGATTCGTAAGAGAAGAACTTCAAGTCGTTCCTGAAGATACTGAATTGCCACCTGATAATTTTCTGAAGTGACCGTATGAGTAAGTGTGAATACCATCTTTACGATTGATTCGTTTGTCGTCTTCGTGAGACAATGCTAATTTATTCACAGTTTCTGTGTAAATTTCATGAAGATGATTTCTAATGCAATTCATCGTTCTCCTCTTCTCTTTTTGGTTAAATAAACAATCCATGTAGTCTTCAAAGCTGATACGCTTCTTCACTACTGGCTTCTCTTTTCCATTACACTTCTTCTCCTCTTTACCTTCTATCTAGTGCGTCACAGTGATGTTTGCGACATAACAACTAGTGATCACTTCCTTGTCTATACAACACTCAGCCTCAAAGCACCCAAAGCTCAGCCCACTTGGATCACCACACGAATTTACAAACACTTCGACCCTGCTACCTTTGCAGAAGATCTTAACAAAGTCCCTTGTCTATTATTGATTCATTTGACGATCTCCAGGATAAAGTGAACTGTTTCAATACTCTTTTTCTTGAAGTGCTGGACCAACATGCTCCTTTGAAAACTTTTAAAGTTAAATACAAGTCTACATCATTTATCAACTCTGAAATCAAAATGAAAATGAGAAAAAGAGACAACTTACACAGAGTAGCCCGCGGTTCCTCAAACCCTGGGGACTGGGAAACGTACAAAGCCATACGGCGCGACATCAAGCTGAAGATCAAGCAAGCCGAAACTAACTACATCCGAAACGAAATAAACATCAATAAAGACAACAAAACATCCATTTTGAAAACAGTCCGCCGATGCCTAAACCCAAGCGGAACTTCATCATTGCCCTACTCCCACAATCACAAGGTGGCCAACGAGTTTAAATGCTTATTTCACATCAGTCGGAGGCTTAACCGCAACCAAAGCCCAGCAATTACCGCGCCAGTTTAACTTACCACTCCTTGATCCCTTATCCGAGACCAGTAATTTGCTTAGCCAGACAAACACTGCACCATTTTCATTCCAAATGTTGTCCACCACTAAGGTTAAGGAAATTATCATGGAAATACCGACCAACAAATCTCCTGATCATGACAAGATTGGAATGAAAGAGATCAAATTCTGCTTACCTAGCATCATTCAACCCCTAACGCCCTTGATCAACGAATCCCTATCCAAAGGAGTTTTCCCTGACACATGGAAATCAGCTAAAGTTGTTCCACACCTAAAAGCCGGTGATCACGAGATTGCGAGCAATAACCAGCCAATATCCCTACTCCCTATTCTTTCGAAAGTTCTGGAGCGTGTGGCTAACAACCAGCTTGTCAGCTATCTTGAATCCACCAGCAAGTTCTCGACTCACCAAAGTGGAAATAAAAAGTTTCGCTCCACAGAAACTCTTGGTTTACTATTTACTAATCACTTATTTGAAGCCATCGACCAAAAACATGTTACTGCAGTCGTTATACTAGACCTCAGTAAAGCTTTTGATAGCATTAACCACGAAGTCCTAGTCCATAAGCTTGCCTGACTTGGGATCTTCCCCTAGGCACTAAGATGGTTCTCAAGCTCTCTTTCCCACAGAGTACAACGTGTACGGATAAATTCAACCTTGTCCGACCCCCTTGAGATAAAATCCGGAGTTCCCCAAGGCTCTATATTGGGTCCATTACTTATCAACCTTCATATTAACGACTTGCCAAGCACCGTCAAAAAATGCAAAATAGAATCCTTCGTCGATGACTCCAAACTCTACATATCTTTCACAAGCGAAGACACCGATAAAGCCCTGGAAGACATGAGAGAAGATCTGCATCACAGTGCTGCCTGGTTCTGCGCAAATCGACTCTCACAAACACCAGCAAAACCAGTCTTTGTGTCTTCGGATTTCGACCAATGCTTAGCCAAACCACCATTCCATCAATCTCGTTCTTAGGATCAGAACTCTCAGTTACGGCCTCAGTGAAGGATCTGGGAGTCATTTTAGATAGCCAACTTTCATTCAATGACCACATAAAATCAGTTGCTTCATCCCTCATGGGAAAACTCTGTATGATTAACAGAAT
>JANRMR010088860.1:3299-22978 GCA_025434825.1 Bergia sp. 'catenularis' | reverse complement strand
ATTACTAGTCTAATATCTTGAAATAAAGTTTGATTTTAATCTGGCCTTGAATGCACCAATGGACAGCAACTTTAAGTATGGTTCAAGCGAATTCCATATTTTGGCTCCTGAAAATCTTATATTAAATTTTCCGTAGTTTGTTATTACTCTGGGAAGAGAATAACAGCATTTAAGGAATTGACGTGGGAGATATTTTTGCTCACAGTATACAATATAATGCTTAAATTACAGTGATCACGCAGTTGTGGCGTTATGGTATAAAAAATGCTTCTTTTTTATCGGAGTAGCAATTGTTGATAAAAGGAGCTAAAAATCCGTTTTATTTTTTATCGTTATTACTTCAAAAAAATGTAACATTCTTCCCTGAAATAACTGCTAGATGATAATATGGCATCTTTAGATTGCCGTGCATATGCCCTTATGACTTCCCTTTGTCCGAACAATGCTGATAAACACATTCGGAGTTTGAAGTTTACTCGTCTTCATACTCGACAGCTAAATTTGGTTTGGTTACGGATGTTGTCTTATCCAACGTTCCTGAATCATCATACTTTGTTCGTGCTTTTATCTTTTATATTGATCGAGATCTCCTGGTAAAACCCGACTTTATTTTAATTAACCGTCTCAAATAACCATCACCTTGTCACCAGCCGGATTTGCGAAACAGCGTTTTTAATTTGTTTTCAATGAAAATCATTTTAAAACATATATTCCCCGCTGTCTTTTTCAAGCCCATTTTGAGTTATGGACTTCCTAACCAATAAAGTCAAAACACCCGCAGTTAATGAGCAGAAGTGTGGCGTTTAGAAACAGTTTAATACAAAAGAACTTACAGTATTATTTATTAATGTGGTATGCTATTCAGACTTTTAATGAATATTTCCAATAGTCAGCGACAAAAAGAAATCAGATTAGTCTAAAAAAACTTAGGCAACACACGCCTCCGCGCGTATTGTTGGTGAATTTGTACTTATTTTTTTAATAAACAGATGTATATTCATTTGTCAGTGTGTTTCATGTAAACAGCTAAACCGAAATGACCTTCGCACGCCGGTAATTACTTTTTGTGTTCAGCCATACAGCGTATGACACAAGTAAGAGTCCGGAAACTGCTTGTTTGCAGAGTGGTATTGCTCTCTGGTCATCAAGCATGAAGGATGATTCAAGTTTCAACAAGTCATTAGTTGCGTTTCAAAACTAGTAAAGATTCAGCGCTGAATCACCACTTTCGTGACAAAAATGAAAAAGAGAAGAAGCTCTTTATATATTAATTAATTATATTATTAACACTACAGAGCCTAGTAACACAATTAAAAACATATACTTATTACTTAGCTGCTCATAAAGTTCACGTCATGAAAATTTCGAGTTTTCATCGCCACGTGCCTTAAGCCTTCAGTAATAATCTCGAGCTTCATTCTTTCTGTTGTTACGGTTGTTTTATGTGGAATCTCAGTAATAATAAAAAACGTTTGTAAATTTACCTTAATTCAAGTACATCTGATTTAGCTATAATATTATAGTGAAACTCGAGTATATTTATAGTGCGCCTTTATTCATTTTCCTCAAAGGCGCTACTTAAAATGATAAAATTTTAAAAATGAAGGTAAAATACGACAGTAAAATCCTTTTTGAAACTGATAGTATCTTTAGCTGTCTTTTAAAAATATATGCTCTTTAGATGTTTTTAATGTTGAGTGGAAGAGCAGTCCAAAGTGACGGTGCAGGCACCTTAAAGGCCGGCGCCATTCGAAGGACTTCTCAAGTTGACATTGTGTCAAGGCCAAGTCCTACAAATATTAAATCATGTTTACAAACCGTTTTTCTCGTTCGTTCTGATTAGTGATCTATTTACGTAAAGCTGGAGTCATAATTAGGATTATTAACTTAATCCAAACAAAACTACGTAAATTGGTCCTAGCTTTTGGCTCGTGCGAATATTGAACAGTGCACTACACACGAAATTTGTTGACATGTAAAAAAATATAACATGGAAATATTTGGAATGTCATATCCAGTCAGTATACTGCGGTTCACTTCAGTGGTATAAGCTCGCCTTTAGATAGCCCGGACTTTACATGAAACTAACTTAAAATGAAATTTGCTAAAACAAAGCACAAAAAGGGTCTTGGCGTAGGTTGGAAGTGAAAAATAGCTTAAGGAAGTTTAATATTAAGCGGAGAACGTAATATACCGCAAAACAATGGCCTATAAATCATTTCCTCGAGTTTTCGCTGTATTTTAGTTTTAGAACTGCGCGCACCAAACGTTACAGATTGTGAGAAAATGTGTTGTGAACACCCCTTAATCAATAGTTCCAAATAAGTTTTCTAGGCACAAAAAGGGGTCAGGTTTGAAAAACTAGGAAAACCAGAGTTATATGCGCACTGTCTCCTATTTCAATAAAGATACGAAATTGTAAGAACAACTACTACACTACAAATTCAACAAGTTTGCTGCCTTAAACGTTGCAGAAATAGAGTAGGGATGGCTTATATTCGAGCACAATTCACCATACCGAAAACGATGGCGCCACGCAGTGCATTGTGGTAAAAGTGACAAAATATGCAATGAATGTAAACAAACATGGCTGCCTTTGAGACAGATTTGCAATGTATAATTCAACTCTAATAAAAGGACCGAAAAGTGAAATTTCAACGTGAAATTTACACTAAAAAACACGCAAATTAAAGATTTTTTTTATAAAAAAGTAAAACAAAACCAAAAGTGAAACTTTGATCAACAGTGACAGTTTACTTGTTTCGCGACTACTTCAGACTAAATTCACTCAAATTGCGACATCCCCTACACTTCAACCATCGCACAGCTTCTGTTTCTGATAGATTTTTAATTTCGCCACTTCAATATCTTCTTCGTTCAGCAAAATCAGCCGGTCGCGCCATGTTTATTTAATTCTTTGCATATTTTGTCCCTTTTACTACAATGCACTGCGTGGCGCCATCTTTTTCGGTATGGTACAGCTCGGAGTAGTGAAGTGAATTTCAGTTTTCTCAGCCCGAAGGTGCTTTATAGTGTAACTTATTTCGTATAACAGGAAACCATGAAGCATTGATCGTTAATATATAATTGGATCATAAAAATTTGCAAAAATAATTACCATGTCACTACATATTTGGCCATATGAAAATGGTTTGGTGACACAACTAGCCACATATGGAAAAGCATTTTATTGATTTTACCTGTTTTACCCACGATGTAAGACAGTTTTAAATTTTAAATTTTTTAAATACAAATTTTGTTCACGTCAGTGAATACTTTCATTTAGTAACACTTGAAAAAAACAAAGTGCTTTAGTACATAAAATATTTCAATTTATGACGTAAACCTTAAATCACCAAGTACCTCCAAATTATGATAGTTATGGCAACCAGATACTCCAGTGTCACACCAAAACACAAAGTTCTTTCCTAAAGAAGTTTAGCGAAGTCGCCAAGTTTTAGCTCAGAGCGGAATTTGTTATCATGCCATCCCTTCAACTGTTCAAGAACTCCATATCTTTCAGGATATAAGACAGACAGCTCGACTCTGTTTTGAGAGCCAAATAAAAGCTCTCAAAGCAGACACTGAAAGTGAGTGAAACTCTAAGTGTCTACACCCTTCATCGAAGTGAACAAGATGAGGTGTGACCACAGTCATGTGAGAACTGTGCGCCGGTGACTGCACGTTTGTTACACCTCCAGAAACACCTCCATGATGTTTATCCGTTGGATACCAAAGATGTGTTTACTTATACTTTACATTTCCTCATAAATACAGTTCTAATAGGTTTAATTTTGTTTTGAATCCCGGCATATATTAAACTATGAAATATAAAGCTATAAATTGACTTTGCTTTGCGTCAGTGTACTTTATTGGGATTTTAGGATCCTCCTTGAAATCCTGTTGCGTTCTCGAAATTGCACGCACATGGCAATCATTCTACATTTTGGCGGAAGCGCTGAAGAGACATTGATATAGTACTGGCAACTGCAGTTAAAGAAACACCAACCTTCACTGAGATAAATTTGAAACTTTTGAAATTGTCGACTTTGATCCATAATCACTATATTCGATCTGGAGAGCTCGATTACCACTATTGGTTGTAACGTGTCTTTGTCGCGTGGCTTATCATTGGCATCAACTTGTCTCGTTATCTTTTCCGAATCAGTTGACCGATTGTACCATCACGAAAAGAGATATTTTAGACCTCAGTACACTGTTTCTCACGCGATTCCTAGCATGTGCCCAATCTGGACAGATAACTTTACCTATTAATTCGTTTAATAGAAATCACTGTTTTTCAGAAAACCTTCTTACCTTGTCTACAAAAAGACCGTGTCTTTTTCAGTTGTTTTTAAATCCTGCTTAATTACAAATCTTGGGAAGAACTGGTAAGAATATTTATAGATAAGACAAAATAATGATGTAAGTAGTCAGTGCGTGAAGTGACTGATTAAGTTTAATGGAAACCATTCCTTTTTCACTTTTTGACTGATTATAAATACCGCGGGAATAATATTTGGTTTCCTCCATCGTTTTACTGCGCGCTCTTTGAGAACTTTTCCTGTCTTCTTTCGTTATCGCGTTTTCAACTTGTACTGATTTAATGATTGCGCTGAGAAGTCAAAGTCAACCAATATGTTGTTTTGATGTTTAAATGGTCGCGCAATATAAGCTTTTCTATAGCTACTGAGTCCAAAAACGTACCTATTTTAACAGTTAAATGCTAGAATTAATCCTAATTTGCCTGAGTGATTTAACCATTAAAACGTTGTTAACTTTTAAAATAGAGTGAAAAAGAATGCAACACTTTATTGTCAATGTCCCTAAGAAACATGTACGCCTTAACAACAGAAACGCATGAGAGTCAGTATACCCGAGGTCACCGTTTTCAATGAAAGTCAGTTTACCTGAGGAACAGTCGCCTATCTGACCACACAGACAATACGAATTTGTTTAAATTTGCATCTATTGAACTGGAGGAAGCTACACAATAATTAACGAAAGTGCGAAAAAGGCTCCAAAACAATTGCTAGATATCTTCTTAATGTCACAGCTTCACTTAAAGCTTCATAATGAGGTCACTTCATCAACAAATATTCTTGAGTGTTTTCAAGTGCCTGGCCGTAGGTGCTTTAAAAGAGTCGCGTCAATTAGACTTGACTCATGGAATTCTGATAAACACGGCGGTACGGCGTACTATTGAGGAAGGCGAAAACTGAACTCCACGTTGCGACGAAGTGACGCAGCTCGAAGCACGATGAAATCTCCTTACAAAATATCTTCCACTCTAAAAGCGCATTTCTCTTATTATATCGTCTCACTATGCTTGTTTATCTTGTTCGTGATTTTAAGAGCGATGCGCCATTTGCCACTGTTGATGGACTTCATTCCACGGTTAATGGCAAAAATGTCGACGATGGAAATGCAGAAAGAAACCTACTGGGAGTCGATGTTTACATGGCAGATGTACAAAAGCATCAGGGATGCAATTTTACTCGAGCTCCAAAAGAGGGTCACACTAGGCGACGAAGCACATAATTCAAAGTTGATTTCTTGTGACGGCAGGTCTTTCTACAATCTCCTCGACATGGCTAGAGGCAATCGTCCTCTCATTGTGAACTTTGGAAGTATAACGTGTCCAGTCTTCATGAAGAGACTCAAGGAGTTCTCACAGATGGCAAAGCACTTCGAAGACATAGCTGATTTTCTGATCGTATATGTTGAAGAGGCGCACCCAAGCGATGGATGGGCATTTAAGGTTAGTGGAACAACAGCTAATTTTGGTTTCAATTTTGTTTTTTACCCCATGCCAAGTTAAACAAAACCGGTGAGCCTAATAAATTAAAAAGACAAAATGGCTTGATACCTTAGATAACAGCTTCACGAACTCCTGCATTATTTATTTGATTTAATTTAATTGTTGTTAATTATAATTTGATTTAATTTGATTTTACATTATTTCGTTGTTTCATTTCATTTCATATTTTTAGTTATTTTATTTAATTATATATTTTTTTAAATTTTACCTCATTTAGTTTAATTGCTGTTTATTCAATTTTTTTTGTTTTATTTTATCGTATGATACAACATTTTATATTATTCTTGTTTTTATTTTACTTTATTTTACGTTATTACCGCAAGCGATGACTGCTTAACACGCTTCCTTGCTGTAAAGAAACTTCTGGCATACTGTTATAAATTCATATATAAACGTGATGTTAATGTACGATTAGGGTCAGTTGAATCTTCCTGAGGGATTATTTCATAGTCTTATTTAAGAACATTTGAGAATGAAGTTGCCTCCGATTTATAGTTAAAGAACAATGAGCCTCAATCGGCAAAAAGTTTAGTCATAACAGAAGAGCTTCTATATTATTTTAACTTGTTTTTAGTGTGAAGCGCCTTTGAATTTATAGGATGGTCTGTTTTAGGAGGAGATTAAGTTGCATTAGAGTTGTCAATTCTAATGTTCCGGGCCGGAACACAATATAGTAAATTGTTTAAAATGCATAAAACCTTAGCAGAAGTGATCGATTACTGTCTTTTTAGTGCATTAAGATGTTTTCTTTTGAAATCATTTGGATAAGTAACGAAAAAATTTAACTTCTGTAAAAGAGAAAATCCATTAATTTAGCCATGAAAGTGTACCTTTAAAAAGCGAATAAATTTTCATGTGGTTCTCTTTTTAGAACAATGTAAAGATTCCGCGCCACCAAACTCAAGACGAAAGGTGCTCGGCAGCGCGACTTCTACAACGCTCCGTGCAGCTTCCATGCTCGCTGCTAGTGGATACGATGAATGATGAGGCAAATTTAGCATATGGTGCTGCCCCCATCCGACTTTACATCTTACAAGAAGGGCGAGTTATATACGCTGGTGGAGCTGGGCCAACCCACTATAAACCTGCAGAAGTAAAAAACTACCTAGAAAACCTCAAGGCCACACTTTTTGAACTCTGCAAGAGAACACCAGTTAGAAAGTCTATTTTAACTTCAAACAGCCGGCGAAACTCTCTGCGTGCTTTTTAAGATAGCAACTTGTGTGCGTGACTAGCGCTCTTGGTAAGATCCTTGACTACTAACAAGAAAGTCCCAGGGTCAATTCCCGGCATTGTCGAGGACTGAACTTTGTAAGATCTTCTTTCGCCACATTGTCCGCTGCTGGTGTGGTCTTCTGAAATGCTATCTTAAAAAGAGTAGCGTAATCCCTGTGTTGTGGTGAGGGCCACATAAAATATAACTACGTGTAAATGTGTTACCGTCAATAAATAAGTCATTTTTTTTCTTTTTCACGTCAGCCCTCCTGTCGCGAGGAACTGAGGGAATGCATTGAACGCTGGTCTCTCTTAAGAGTCTTATTGAAAGCATGTGTGATGGTGTGAAGTTATAGCCACACGTTTGTGTGTCACCGGTTGCACGCTTCCAGGTGATCGGACATTTATCACGTGCTTGGAGTAAGCCAATCTACCCAAAAGGCACCATCCCAGAACGCACTGCTAGGTTAGCAACGATCGCTGTTGTTTTCTCGTTTTGCTAAAGAGACGAATTCCATAAAATGAAATATTAAACAGACAAGTTATAGTAATTACATTCAACAAAGAAGTCCAATTTCATCCCATCTACAACTTGAGCTGATGGATGTATTGAAAGATAATGAGTTTGATAGTACCTAGATCTGTTTTATAACCAACGACCGAAATTTAAAATGGCGGCAATGTTGAGCCATTTTGTGCGCGCGCGGTTTTCTGGGATGGTGCCATATGATCAATTCAGTCAGGCGTTCCTAGCATGGAAGAGCCGATCATCTGGAGAGCAAAAGGAAACACGAGGCCAGGCCGGCTTGATGACGTTTTCCGGTCTCTTTAAAAGCCATGTTGCCTTGCAGTGGCATGTTTTCAGAAACTGATCATACAGATTGTACTAATTGTCTCAGGCTTCGTCCACACGTATACGTTTACATTTGTAAACGCATACTTCTGTAAACAAATCTTTTCCGTCCACACGTAAACGGTCATTGTTTTCGAATCGTTTTCACCCGTCCACACGTAAACGCCAAAACGATTCTTAAACGACGGTAAACAGCGATCTTAGATACCTATTTGTGAACTGGAGCAGACTTGTGACGTCAGCGTTTTCGAAACGTTTACAAAAGTATTCGTTTACGCCATCCACACGAGGAAGCATAAACGGCGTTTTAAAAAGTATCCACTTTGGAAACCGTTTTCGAAAGTATGCGTTTACAGTGAGCACTTTCATCGTTTGCGTGTGGACGGAAGGCCAAAACGCATCAAAAAGTATGTGTTTGCGAACGTAAACGTATACGTGTGGACGGGGTCTGAATCAGCAAAAGCCACATAGAATATATATTAATTCTTTCTGTAGACGTTACGCTTCCTCTCTGAGCTCAGACGAAAGAAATAACGCTCAAACGTTACCTTTCAAGTTTTATGGCGAAGAACCTATATATATGACTTATCAACTCCCCGTTGGTAACACCACTCATTTTCTTAAACAACTTATTAATTTTCGTTGATATACCACGCACTTTCTTTTTCGCTGACTCAGAACAATCATTATCCCTAACAGTTCGTGTTGCTTATATTATTATATATATTATTATATATATTATTTTTCGACTTATAAATACAAATAAAACACTCACTGTAAATGTGTAATGGCACACGTAACATGAATATATGGATACGCGCACGTTTTTAAATCAGGCATTTTGGCTTGCTGATGTAGCATAGTACGAGGTGCTTAGTGCCGAGTTGGCTACAATCATTTTGTGTCCAACAAGCTCGAGTGGAATAATTGTTTTAATTAAAATCGCCCGCAAAATATCGGTAATTTTAGCTTTTTTTCTACAAAATATCAATAGTTTTTGGCTCGTTTTTATTTTTGAGCTGACACAACAGTGACTATATTTGTAGAACGTGTTATATGAGCTGATAGCTCATGATGGCTAAACCAGTCTAAACTCTGAACTGCATTAGTTCAATGACCTAGTTTTTAATAGATAAATGCATGCAAAAATTCTTCGATGCTTCACGTTGTATGTCAGTGAATATAAAATGGCGAGAGAGAGAGAGAGAATTATATCGATATTGATGTAGTTATATAATGTTAAAGGAAAAATGGAAAGATAAAACTGTATATTAAAACATTAAAACTATTAAAAATCACGTTTCTCGAGTTTCACGCTCAGTGGCAATCATATATAAAAGGAACACATCTAGGTGAAAATACTTTTTTTGCTCCGGGGTTTCTCAGTTTGTATGTTTCTTGTTTTCATCCTTATGGAATAAATAGTTTATATTTATGTTTTGAACAACATTTCTAAGATTGACTGTGTAACGTTAGATATAGAGAGAGTAAGTCATGCAGATCAGCAAGATTATTAGATCCAGTTGATATTTAATATTTTCCCCTTTGTTATCAATAGAGCTGAAACATACAGATGAGAAATAGCTCAAAGCTTATCTTAAGCACTGGTTTTGATAATTATACAACTTCCATTTTCACCTTAACTGAGTACTTTGTTTACGACTGTGTTCCGGTTCAGTAAGCCTGAAAAATACGTCATTTAAAATGTAATCTAAGTATTCGTAGGTCTCACTCCACATTTGGACTTTTTTCTTTTTTGTAGCACATTTATATTATAGTACTTCTAAACAACTGTTGACTTTTTTAATCAAGTCAATAATAGTTTCGTGACAAATGGAAACGCTTGTTCCAGCCCAGTGAGATCCATAGCGTGCTTGTGACATACTTTTGAACAAGAGCCCACGCTTAGGTTGGATTGGCCCTCTTATTCCCATAGCTACTGAGATAGTACTTTAAATATATACGGATATGACCGAAGCACTGCACATAGACGTTTGAAGTAAAACAGCTAATCTAGAGAACCCATAAGCTACACTCGACACATAAAATGGCGTTCGTTCCCGAACAAGTGTCCTCGCTGCATGTGATTGGTCGAGATTTATTGTTCCACAAGTTAAATTCCTGAATACGCGAAGACTCATAGGACTGGAGCATGCGCAATGCACACGGACATGCGAAGTGAAACAGCCAGGCTAAAACTCCATGAGCTTCACACACGAGTTGGTGCACATTCCCGACATGGATCCAACGCTGCATGTGATTTGAGCCTGCGGTGTAATGTTAGACATGTAGGCTTTATGCTATCAGACCAGCGTGAGTCCGTCCATGAACGTAATCATCATCTCCAGGCCTCGAGCTTGTTTGACCAGGAGCACCTAGACCTTAGGTCCCAGGGTCTTTTCGGTAAAACCCATACATTAGGTTGCTCGATCTGACGTACGCCCGCTTACGTTTTGCATCGTGCTTCGTTTTGCGAATTTGCACCAGTTTGGATTTTGATTTTGAATTTTTGTTAAGTATTCACAACTGTTACTAAGTGGAAATTTCATTTACAGTTTATCAAAGCTTGGACTGGCGTTTGTGTGGAGGGAATGCCGTGTTTTGGCAGTTTTTTCGAGTTTTATGTCGCAGTTAACGATGAAACATGTGGTCGTGGCACCACTGTCGCACCGCCGCTTCTTTCTACCATTCTCAGCACATTTGAAGTTGCCAAATAAATTTTAGTTGGATTTTCTCTGCATTTGTTTTAGGAATTTCTGGTAACAATTGTGAGGAAGAGATAGAATTAAAGATCAGTTTTTTTTGGAAGTTTTGGTTCTTCGGACTGTTTTTCAGGAGATTTAAAAATTAATTAATTAACCTTTTGGACTAATTATTAATAGATGGCTACCAAGTCGTAAGCTGTTTGAGCAGTGAAACTTGACCTGCTCTTTTAGCCTGTGAAGTATTTGAGGGTCCCCGTTAACTTTTTCCCTTTGAAATATCCTCTCAAATTCCCTTACCAATCCAACAAATTTAAGGTAGAGGGTGGCTTTAAGTTTTGTAACCTACCAAACTTCAGTTACAAAATCACTTGTTGTTTCAATGTAATTTTATACTTTGAAATACAGTTGACTCCCGATAACTCGAATCTTCAAGGGAAATGGAAAAGGTTCGAGTTTGCGAGAGTTCAAGTTATCGAGCGTAAAATTACAAAGAAAATGATCCGAAGGGAAAACAAAATTACTTCGAGTTAGCGCGAGGTTAAAAGCTTACACAACCGTCGACCCAAATATGATACCAGTAAGATAACATACTGCACTGCCCAAATGCTTACGTTACTGCACTTTCTGTACATTTCTAAAGTTTTTGGTTACAAAATTAGTTAATGTTTTTATTATAATACAATAGGGGTAATTATTAAATATTGATTAATGAATGCTTATAATTGATAAATGATTAGTTAATTACCTGTTATTATTTCTAACTATGGATAGAAAACCGGGTCTTCTGCAGGGCAGCCAATTGATAGAATACCGTAAATCACACATTTAAACCCTGGGATTCTAAAATAACAATAAGATTAAAATTTATCATGCCATGTCAGATAGTACATTTAAAGCTACTTCTCTTGCATTGCAGCTTTCTAATTCTCGATTTAAAATTGTGCTATTTATAAGAAAACAGGAAACAATCAATAGAAAGGGGCTCTTATATATAACTGAAATGCTTTACAATGTATATGGGCCATATCTAGGGAAGGGATGTTTATGTGTTGGGGCAATAAGTTTGTGATACTAATTTTCTTAGCAGTTAAATATTGGGCTTATAACCTGGGGGGCTTTAATATGGGATTTTACGGCAGTGCAAAAGCCGTATATCTTCATACATCCGCATGTTATTTTTCATTTAATATTTTATGAACATTATTACAAACTCGATGTTGAGCCACAATATAATAATAATAATAATGATAGTAATATTAATAGACTATTTTCAACTTTGTAGAACGAACTGAATTACTTTAGAATTAGCGATAAGTTAAATTTATAATTCCTGAAGAAATAAAAGCTTGTTTTGAATAAAAATTAGGCATATTCAGTTATAACTTAAAACTGGTAAAAAGAATTGTTAAAAGAACTAGCTCTTATTATGTATATGGCTATGCGAAACTGTTTAAAGTCCGGCTCACACTAGAGCTATCTGCTCAGCAGCAAAACTTCATTCGTGACTGATTCCGTAAGGTGAAAACTCCAGTGTGCGGGGCGATTTCGTAAGCTTTTTGTCACTCGTGACGTGAAAGACAAATATCCAACGTGTTGAATAATTTTTGTCACGATTGAAAAATTTTCCGTGTATAAGCCTAAACTATACTATGCAGTTCTGCTTTGTGGTGAAAGAGTGTTCAATTTGTGCTGTGGAACCAATGTATTTGCGTCTAGATTTTTTAAAGCCGTTACAATTTTCGGATCTTTTCATTCTGTTTTTCGATAACTTCTAACAGATGTTGTCGTGTGACCTTTTTAAATATCAAAACGCCCAAAGGCAAAAGCCCTACTGTCGAAAAACGCGTAGCTCGTGCATGCATCGTGTAGAATTTGGATTTCTTCACGAGTGCATACACGATGTCAACAACTTAGCGATGTAAACAGACGCTTTAGATGTGGAATTTAGTTAAAACCTTCTGCATTGTGCACATTTTAATCAGTAACTGCTGCAATGTGCGTATATATAAACATCAATAGGAAATGACGCCAGAGGTTATGAAATGGGATTTCTTTATCTCTGTAGGATTAATTGGAGTGTATTTTAGTATTATTTTTGTGTCTATCCTTCTTGGAGTTATGAGGTGATAACATGTTCATCTTTGTCTATTAGATTCAAACTTGGCTCGTGCATAGTTAAGATCCCATGCAGGGTTTAACTTTAAAGAAATGGGCCCCAGCAGGGTTAAACGTAACTTTCACACTTCTTAATCCTACATGTAAAAGACTAATTAAATAACTACAGACATGTCGTACAAGCAACAAATTATACTTGTTGACATGCCCATTTATTGTTAGAAAATGAAATCGAGCTTTAGACTCGTCTTTTCCAAAATTTTGAAACGACTTCGCATTCAAAGTTACGCGCAATATATTAGACGTGATAGCCATCTGCCAGTACATATGTCCCACATGCATTCCTACTTTCGTCGAATTGAATAACTGGAGACCAACGGATTTGTTATTTGAGACAAGTAAATTAATATTGTATTGAGAAAATAATAGCTTTTTAGCATTTTTTCAGAGGTTAAATAGTTTAGTTTCTTCACAACAAAGAGACTACAATTCCAAGTGTAGGACTTCTGGAAGACTTTTTGCCTTTCCAACAAAATGGGTACATAGGGGTCTTGCAGGTTAACTCCGCAAAACTTCAGAAACCTGCAGCTGAAGTCTTGTTCTGCAAAACAAAACAGCATATACTTTACAAAAAGATAACAATTTTGTTAGCGTAAAAATGCACTGTATCACCTGCCAGTTCAGTAATTATTCCACGTGCGTTTTAGCTCCACACTGTGTTAAAGTTTCCATAAATCTTGGAGTTTTAGTGAATAGATGGCATCGATTGTATTTATAAAGTTACATAGCATGTGATGTTTGAAAATGTTCTCATTTGAATATTATGGTTTAATTCAAGGCACGCACAATTTCGAAAATATATCTTGCAGATCACTTCCAGCTAACCGCTGGACGGTCAGCTTTCCTCGCCGCAAAAAGCGTCCATAAAGTTCGAATAAACAGCACTAGCACGTACGTACATATACAACTATTGTATCACTGCGAATGTAAATTCAATGTAGCGTATAATCGCTGTAAATCAATACATTTGCTTTTGAACATTTAGGACTAGGTGTGAACTTGAACTCTCTCCCAGCACGATGCAAACCAGGAATCTAGGACTGGATGGCCTTTTTGCACGGAATTACTGTTTCAGTTCACTTTCGCCAGTCTTTGTTTTGTATGGCTAGACTTCGTCAGCTCGAGGCGTGTGGAAGAAATTGAAACACTTAAAAGTCAATCATTTTCGAGTATGTTCTTCAGATACAAAATTATATACCTAACTTTGAGTTGAATCGAAAATTGCTCACTTAAATCACGAACACTCTTATATGTCTCGACGGTTTGTACTGACATTATCCACTTCATTAACTTTTACACAGTTTTGTTTCGGCAGTCTAAGTGGTTTGGCTATTACACATACATGTCATTAAATCCCTATTTAATTCTAGAACAACTGTCAATATGTTTAGAAAAAAAGTTCGAATTTTTGACACCGATTGTTAATGTTTGACATTATTCTATATTTGTTCACAAGTGCATATAATGAGAACTACAAACAATTCCCATCTACATTTATGCGATATGTTGTATTTACTGAAAATATTTGTGATGTTAATCTGAAAATCTCTGTAAAGCGTCGATGAACTTTCCCAAACAAAGCGAACTTACAAGTTTGCTACTAAAGTTTCATTTTGGAGAGATCGTGCGCCTTTCGTGTTGCATGTTAGCGATACCATTAGTTAGTGGCGGAAGATCAAAGCCTATCAAGACACCCAGACATCTACAAAAGACAGCGTGAACTTATTCTTTGTCCTGTGTTTTTCCAGAAGAAACGTTCCGACCCTGCGGAGCAACATTGGTCTGGGCAAAAGATGTCTGTGTACACAACAAAACAATATTACACATTTAATTAAAGAACGTCTCTGTGCGCTCTAACAATTGGAAGTGGTAACACTATGACCTTTCTTGTGTAAAATTCAACACAGTGGAAACTGACCGTCAGATTGCGTCCTTAAAATTATCACGCAAAAGTCATCCCAAAGGTCACCACTGACAAATGAATTGAAGAATTGAATTCCGCTCGTGCAATCACAGGTGCATAAATTGGTCAGTAACAATAGTTTGAACTCATTTGTTTCCCGCACGTCGCCCTGAAAGAGGTTTGCACTAAGGAACCCTTGAACAAGCCTATCGATGTCGTTGCCGTTGAAAATCCTCCTTCCATATTACCTGGCCTCAATCTGTATTATGGCACTTTTCGCTATCCTACGAATTACGAAGCATCTTCCAATTTTTCACCATCTCATTCCAAAGCTGATGAAGAACATGTCAACGATTGAGATGCAGAGAGACACGTACTGGGATTCCATGTTTACCTGGAACATGTACAGAGCCATAACAGATGGCATCCTAAATGAGCTGCGGAAGAAAGTTTCTCTACTTAGTGAAGCTCAGAATAGTGCACTTATGACTATCGACGGCCAGAGAGTGCGAAATATCTTTGACATGGTACGAGGTAGTCGTCCCTTGGTGCTGAACTTTGGAAGTCGCTCCTGTCCTATTTTCATGGAACGTATGGCAGAGTTTACTCAAATGGTGAAGGATTTCAGTGATGTTGCAGACTTCCTCATTGTGTATATTGAAGAGGCCCACCCAAGTGACGGATGGGCTTTCAAGGTACGTAAATTTTTATCTTGTCCTTTTCGTAGAAATGAGTCGTACGAATAGTGGGCCTATTACCAGTAATGGTTCTCCTTAAAGATAAAACTGAACAAAATGATAAAAACAGCTGATAAGATTCAGCTTTAACATATGCTCATGATTTTATAACTCATGCCACAGGCAATGAATGCAACAATCGTAACCAAAATGTATAAAGGTTAATTATGGTTTTCAAGTCTTTCATTGATTTTGTTTTCTTATCTCCTGCCGATAATTATTTGTTTAGATCGACAATAGTTGTTTTAAGAAATAATCAGCACAAATACGGGATGTTTCATGCGTGTATGATTTCTGTTTCCACTTCCATTCGTTCTTAGTTATGTGTTTCCTCTTCCAGAATAACATTGATATTGCTCAACATACAACGCTGGAAGAACGTTGCTCAGCCGCGAAGTTGTTACAACAGTCTGTTGATCTGCCATGTCCTCTTCTGGTTGATACGATGAAAAATGAGGCCACTATCTCGTATGCTGCACTTCCCATCAGATTCTACGTGATCCAAGAGGGCAGGGTGATTTATGCAGGAGGAACGGGGCCAACCCATTACAGTCCTCCTGAAGTGCGACGCTACCTCGAAGGCTGGAAGGCAACGCTATCGGATCTGGGGAGAATGAAACCGAAACGAGGATTCTTCTCTCGCGCTGGCTGAGCCGTTGTAAGATTGGAATAACACCGCGAAATCTTGTATCAGACATCAAGATTCAGAGCCGATAGACCAGAACTGTATATCACGCCTGTCTTATTGGGTCGGGATTAATTGAAAAGTGACAGTAGTGTACACAAAAGACCACCATAACACCACTGATTTCACTTTACAAGCAGTTTCTTACATGAAACTATTATTTTAGTATATGTAAAGATCAGTCAGCCTTGTTTATTTCCAAGGTCATTGTTATATATATTTTAGTTCAGTATGAAAACTTATATTTAATACGAGCCGAACTATGCCGATACTTCTGTTGAACCTCCTTGTGTACGCTGGTGTTTGCAAGAGACTTTGATAGAGATGCAGCTATGTGCATGTCATGCAAGGCATCAGCGTCCGCCTTGTAAAATGAATAGTAAGAAGTTTATCAACTTAAAAGTTATAGTGACATCAAACATTTTAATGCGCTTTTACTAAAAAACATTCCAAACACGTATTAGAAATATATATATATATATATCCTATAATTCAATTTTACTTTATAATATTTTCTGATAACAAACGTAATTGGCATTGTAACATAATTTAGCTAATAAAGATACCTTACACAAACCGTAGACGGTTTGCACTGTTTAAACAGTGATTCACTATTGTTTTTTGTATATGGCGGAAACCTAAAATTTTAGATATTTTGGAGCGTTTATTACTATGTAGTGTTTATCACCGTATTGATCCTCGGCTAGTTAAACTTTTTGGTATGTCGTTGAGTAAATGAAAACTTAATGATAAATACTTAATCAGGTAGTGTCGAGAATGCAGTACTTTCGATAACCATTTGGGTATCGGCTACATGTTCCTGAACTGTGCATGATGACAGTTGACGAAATGCTAAAAAGGTGTTGAAGCTAACGACAGCACAGCATAATTTTACTACTCAATTAATTTCTAGTCTATAAGGACCATATATTAATTTGTAATTTTTGATTACTTCAAATCAATAGAAAAATGAGGTCGATCTTAATTCCCATTTGGCGTTTCAGTTAAATCGCCCCCTCGGTGAATGTGTTTGAAGTCTGATTCATTCATTTAATAGCCAAAACGAAATTCTGCAACTTTAGCTAACTTTGCTTCCTTGTGTCTATCCCTTAGCGTCCTCTCTCTTTCTACGATGCTGTGAAAAGTGCTTTTTACTTCATGGCTTGACATTCGGTACTTCTGTTTGGACACACGAACGAGCTCGACAATGAGTCACTAATAGCTAAATTCCTGTTTGTGTTAGCACATAGCCTGGAGTAGTTAGAAAATCAGCATGATGTTTTATGAGCACGTGAGGTTTGAAAACGCTACCGCATCTGTAATTAAGATTATCTTATAAGGTGGTTCACAAAGCAAACAAAGTGGACAGTAGGACTTAGGTAAGATCCATAATATTTGCTATTGCTGCGTTTTAGTGAAGTGGGTTTTGCGGGAAAGTCAGATTCAATTAATGTTGTTGTTGTTGTTGTTTCGCACTTGTCTAAACACAAAGCACTTATCAATCTGAGCGATTACCGCGCAGACAACAAATAACTATACGGCAATGGTAGTAGTGTTTAGCAATTTATCATTGTTAAGACGCCTAAACACTGTTATTAACGTAACTTGCGATAGCTGGATTCCATACTATTTAGACATACCACTATAACAATGGCTATAACAACACTACTTTATTGGTCAAAACCGCATCATTTCGCTGCGTTTTTGGAATGCATTAGTGTTAGCATTTTTGGAGTTTTGTGCCCTTGGCCAAGTTTTGTCTACGCAGAGTCTCTACCCTGCTGAGTTTCTCGCATGCTTCTAAAATACTTTGAATAAATGCAAGGAGAGTTCACTTAAACGTTTAATTGTACTCATTCAGTTTTTTTAGAGTCAATCAAACACCGTAACGAGAGTACTCATTCATATTTTTTTACGCAATGCTTTCTTGAAGTCGAAACAACAAAGAATTGGCGCTCAAAGTATCCTATCTTTCTTGTTGTTGTTGTTTTAATTTTGTCCCAGTTCTAAAGCTTGGACAAAGGCAAAACTATCATCGATAAATAAATATAAATTGAACAAAAACCTTGCGCTTTCGTAATAACAACTTTAGTTTGTTTTTTTAGCCTGGAAACTTCAGTGCCGTTAGGAAGATGTTGTTCTTCAGTATATTATATATAACCAGGGTGCTATACAAGAGCTGTTTTTAAAAGGTTCGACTTTGTAAACACTGACTTCAATTCAACTAGCGCACTTCATAAACTAACTTTTACTAGAAATCAATCTTAGTTCACTATTCATTATAGATTAATTTTTTGATTTCAAGTTTTGTTTCATGTTACGTTTTTGTGTTTTAGTTACCAAGGGTGACAGAAAAAATTGACATATTTTTTATATTGAATCACTAATCAGTTCAATTTTTTATTCGGAACAAGCTATTTGACCATATCATTTGACAGTGCTCTTCTCCGACGTCAAAAATAAAGAGTTGACGCTTTGAAACTCTGGAAACCCGCTGAGTCATTTATTTACACTGTTCCGCATCAATTTAGCTTTCTCTATTGTGTTTGATGGCGCTTTATTAAACTGTAAACTAAACATCGAAGTCACGAGGAAGGAACAATAACGATCAAAATGAAATCACGAATTAATAAATATCACTTCGGACTTAAGCAAAAACTCAAGAATAATCTGATTTAGCTGTAACTGCATGCTTAACCCAGTTCTGGTTTTGTTTGATGATTTTGCACTTGCGTTTTCCCTTTGTTGTGAAGCATGCGTGATTGATTGTTCTTCGCCGACACCGCTTTTTTAAGGCTGGCTGGGTCCTTTAGTGCTGCGTTTTGTCGGCAATTTCACTTGCAATAAATCAAATATATAGGAATTGAAAGTTATCGTATGCATGCTGAGAAGCTATCCAACTATTTACGTGCTAAAATGGTGAAAAAACGAAATCTAACTTTTGGTTTTTCGATGAAATAGCGTATTCTCAATTACCACAAACATAAGAGATCAAGTTTATACTCTTTATACCCGCACCTTTACGCTCTTGAAAGTACGAAGGAACATCGTGTTACGTTCTTCCCGTGTTCTTTTGATATTCATCTTGGAGTAACTGGAATGGATTGTATTTTGTGTGCATTTCATTTAGAAGCAATTATTCACCCTCTTAAAAACAGCGTTTTTTACGGTAACTTGACTATCCCCCCCCTCTCAAGTGTCATTCTACAGATAGGGACAACAACAGTAATAGTATATACTTGACTTTATTGAAGCTTTACAGAAGATAATTTATATCTGTCTTCTTCGATAAAGACTTTTGGGACAGTATTTTATGTGTTATAATAATCAAATGGTTTGTTTATGTACATTTATGTACTCTAGTTGCAACAAAGAGATTCTTAAGGATACTATCTTCCATTGAGAATGTAATGCAAGGCTGGCTTTTTACAGCTACTGAATTCGAAGCTGTAACCAAGATATACGTGTCTAAGATGTTTTCAGTTGTCACCAGTTGCCACTTACAACCAGCTGTACTTGACCAAATTCTGACCTCAGCGATGAAAGTCATTTTAAAGCAGGCGTAGCTCAGTTGGTTAATGCGCG
>JANRMR010088859.1:0-35169 GCA_025434825.1 Bergia sp. 'catenularis' | reverse complement strand
ATATGGTATTCTTTTCGCCTTTGGGATAGGTTGAAAGCTGACGTTTCGAGCATTAGCCCTTCGTCAGAGCAAACTGATTTAAATTCCATATTAGCTCTCGTTTATGATACTCATGCAGTATCTGGATATATTGTTCACCATCGTACAACAACCAGTTATTCTCAAGCGGACTAGTCTGTCATACAGAGGTAACGTAGATGTGTCTTAAATGAGATTTCCTTCACAAACTATTTTAGAGAATCAAACAGGTTTCGTGGCGAGTAGATTATGCTTGTATTTACAAATCTCGTGCGCGCCTGTTATAATTTGCTATAGGGGGAAAGGTTCCGGACTGGTGATTGCACACGGGAAGAATTTGTTGCGTTAACGCGTATTTTTAGCGAATTTGAAACAGTTTTAATTGAATCTAGGACCATAGTTAGAAACTTTGCACCTATAACCATTATTAAGGTTTATACCTGGCAATGACATTCCTTTATATTTGTTTCATGAGCTTTCGTGATTTGCCAATACGCAAACTGAATCACGGTTACTGCCGATTTTTTTGAAAAGGTTATATAACCGTTAGGATTTTTGCAAAGTTTTAACGCTTGAGAATCAGGAGTGCAGATATTTTTCGTAAATCTGAAAATCTGAAGATTGAGGCCAAAATATTATCGTCTACTATTCCAGGGCAGTGTTGTCCATAACTCTTGAAGTAAATGGCAAGCTGTTTAAAGTAGTCGGGTAGTGCGCTCGTGTACTAGCCCAAAATACAGTCCTCCATAACATGTTTCCTCCATTTTCTTCAAAAAAGTAGCTGGCAGGAACAAAGTAGCTAGTTGATTTAGCCAGCTTCCAGCTATTAGGCACAAGCCTGTATCCCTCAATACTGATTTCCTTTGCTGAAGAGCCTCATTCATGGCAAATTCAGAACGTTGGCTTTCTTCTTATAATTTGTTTCTCATAAAGTTGGCCTTTTGAAATTTGCTACAACTGGTCTACGGCTTAAACAATGTGTTCTTTGATCGAAAACGGTTTTTTTTTTTTCACGATTAAACCAAACTAAACGTAGATGGAAAGGTTTTGGAACAAAAAATGGTGGCCTTTTTTGGATAGTCAACATACCAGTTCACTTTGCCTTTGGCATAGCACGAAAACTGGACTTGGCACGCTCTTAGTCACCACTGTACCACGTTTTGATAGCTTCAATGCGTTTTGCGGGTGATAAATTTCCAGTCCATGTGACTGAGCAAACAATCAGATCAGTTGTCGTTCATTTTCGTGTTTTTCAGTAGGTGCTAAAGCAAGAAAGTGCTTGTATGGAATTTATGAGAGCTCAAAATCAGACTCAAGATTCACTACCAACTCTTATGAATTCTCATCGACTTATCGAATTTTCATGACATAGTTCAGTGTTCGTTTGATTTGACGAGTCACTTTGTAGTTGTTATCCCCCTTATTTCGCATCACTCAACTTTCGTCCAACTCTCATAAGCTTCTTTGATTCAGGCCTGTGAAAAAAAGAGTACAAGAGCCGGAAAGTAACAGAGCAAAAGACGATTCAGTTAACTGATAAAATATAAACAAGGTTGCATTTAGCATCAGCTCAACAACTACAAACCGTAAGCATATTGTTTGAAAGGATCATGTTTAAAATTTGCAAGTATATATTTTGACAGTCTATTTATGTCGTTGTAGTTTATAAACTCGTGCTTTTCTTTAAAACAAATTGTATTTGTCTGAAGTGCTTACTTTGGAGATCTTTAACAAACTAAGCTCTTTATCGTCGTGAAATCTTTAATTTCGTCGAAGAAGATGAACTAGCGAAAATGCAAACAAAATTTCTTTGTCTTCCGCGATAACCACAGTATATTTCTGTGGTAAAAATGTGGTCAGTTTATCGAATGATTTGTTTTCGACTGGGTTTTTTTTTTGCAGTTGCATAACATTTATTGTGTTGCGTTCATTTTAGTAAGTGTTTTTGATATTATTCACGCCACACTATTTATGGTACTGTGAGCTGTAGTGTTGTAAACAAGATCTGAAGTCCGTACAGCTGCTTGCAAGACCCATATATTTAAAAGAGTTACAATGCGCGTACCCTGCATGTTGTCGTGTTGAGGACTTTTCGATTATTCGTTCGAATTTGTTTCAAATTGACCTCGGACCCCTGCCAAGATCTCTGTTGGCTGTACATGCCCTTTTATAAATGTATGTTTTACTAAACTATACATGGGCAAAGATGTTTTGCGTGGTAATTTTCATTCAATGTGTCTTTATTAAATTAATATCTTGGATGTGGTTAAAACTACAGGTGGTCTACCACTGAAACTTGGTTGGAGCTGGTTCAGCGTGTGTTCATTTTCGTGAACACAGCGCGTGGGTTGATACAGAATTTCTTCCTCAATGTAATTTGCCTGTGACGCTGGTAACTCGAAATGCCAAGAACAATCTCGTGCTTTTTGAATTGTTGTATTTAACTTTCAAAGACAGGTCCTAATTCTGCGATTTTTTTGTGCGACACTGATTATCTCCGGACGCTTTAACAAAGGTTTGAGCTGTTAAAAAAAGTTTAAAAAATTTCGAAAAATGTTTTTAAACTACATTTAACGGGTACGGCTTTAGGTACATTTTCTCAACTAAAACAGGGAACGCTTTTTTTTTAAGCTAAAAGTTCAGTTGTCAGTTAAAAAGATATCTAAACAAAGCAGACTATCTTTTTGTTGCTTTTTGAAAAACGTGACATTTTTGACTGTTATCAAAGGAGAAAGAAACGAGGCAGACCAACCGATGCCAGTGATATAACCATTTTTCTTGTCAGTAAAACCGGAAGTAGCCAAGCTTCAGGTCACTGAAAAATTGTTACCCAGTACATTAGATATTGTGTTTTATTCTTTACCTGCCAAAGTGTGCAAGAAAAGACGTTTTAAAAATTTGTAGCACGAGACAGTGTCAAATGACGGGGCCTGATAGCAATGCAGTGATAAAACCTTTTTTCTTGTTACTAAAACGAAGGAAGCATAGCTTCAGGTTACTGAAAAACTGTTGCCTGGTACATACGACAAATTATAGACCGCTTTATTTCTTATCCTTCCTAAGAGTGCACTGAAGCAAAGACTGGCTGTAAAAGTCCTTGCCAACAACACACGACATGATAGTTAATGACAGGGCGTGGTAGTACCGGTTTAATCTCATCGAAACTTTCCGGTCTTTCAAAGAAATCCATTTGTGTTCCGCTTCCTTTTGCAGTTTTTTTCTGTGCAAAGAACAGCAGATTAACTGTTGAAGCTGGATCTGACTCCAGGCGTTTTAACGGCTACCGGTAGGAAGATATTTATGGAAACATCTCATTGTTATCTCTTTGCCCCTTGGCGACATGTCTCGATTTTTTGTACATGTTCTGTTCCATCCTCTTGTGATATGAATAATTGATAATTTGCCTTCAACAAAAACTAGTTACTGGCTCACGTCATTTGAACAGTTCTTGACGCATGTAATTCAGTGATTGTTGTTTCATAATGATATTGCACACAACATTGACGAACCAAAGAAGTATTTTGACACCTTCGTATTTGAGGTTAACAAGGTATTACCGTATCCATTTAGCACAATCGAGTTGATTAACACCTAGACAGCTTAGCTTTGTTCAACATCAGTGAAATAATTTGCATATCTAAAGCCAATTCTTTGTTGTGTTATTAAATGAATCCTTCAAAACACTATCAAAAGAATTCCTGCTGTTCAGATCTTATACTTCCAAACAGTATTTTATGTTTAGCTAATTGGTTGAAACTGAAACCTCGTGTCTTTATGTTTCCGAAAAGCGTGTTTATCTAATTTTTTATTTGTATAAAAAAAGCAAGGCTCCCGTTTGTTTCCATTAGGATGTTGTCGTGTTGCTTGATGTGTTGATTAGTGCTTTATCAATTGAAGATTTTCTAAAGGTTTTCCTCACTGCAGGTACTCAACCTTTAAAACAGTTTCACTTGGATCGAAAAACTAAACTTTTGACGTTAGCAATTTCCTTTCCTGGCCAGGAAACGAAAACGTTGTACCCAGATAGCTAAACACCTTTTTAACCATGATTATAGATGTTTTCTGATCCTCTCGATGTTCGGAGAAGACTGGAGTTTTTCTTGACCATAATAGAGACTCCAAAAATAATTGGAGGTTACCATTTTACAGCAACAAGGTAAGGTAGTTTCTGCTCGGGCATTTGAACCGCCTCAGTTATCGCGAGAAGAAAACCGGTAGTGAATTAGCCTTTGTTTTAAAATCAAACGCAAACACACATTTTTGGTCTGTACAAGTGCTTACTTTCGACTGTGTGTAAACATACCCCTTCGAAATATCTGTACAAATATAGGTATCTATTGTATACAATTCGAAGGAGCTGGATAGAAACACATTACCAACTACGTTTTTTTTAATTTAACTGACGAGATCACTAAGAATTCTACTTTTGAGGCCAAACCCCAGAGATGTTTTAGCAGTGTGCCATTTGGCAACCGAATTATTTCTCTCTTCTGTTGCTCATTCACTGACCTGCGCAAAAGAAAGTTGGTTGTCTTTTTGGCACTGAAGAGTCTTGTTTGATCAATTTTAGTTACTAATGCACATGGAGGAAAGCTTGTAGCATTTGTTGAAAAGCTTCTTGAAGAAGTTGTCTTAATCCTTTTTGTTTACATTTAGATCAAGGCCTCAGTGTCTTCGGTTTTTGAGAAATTTAAAGAGACCCCGTTTGTCTTGTGAACGTGACGCTGTTTTTCAGTTTTTTGTTGAATATATGTTTTCCTTTTTTCGAATTTTGTTGCATTTAATTTTGGTGTCAGTGAAGAGCCTGGATTTGCGTCGTTTCCCAAGAGAACCGCGCGGGTTTAATTCTGCAAGACAGCTGGCCCATTGTGTTTCAAAACATCTGTAGGGCTGGAAATTGTTGATTAAAATAAAATTATATTCACATTCATTAAGCTAACTCGAGTTTATCAATAGATTGCTCTTACACAATGGTGTTTCAGTTATGGGGGTGGAAGGAGAATGATAGCATTTATAACAGCCTGTTTTCTCCTGCACGAAAAGATGTAGACACAGTCTGAACAGGTAGTTAACATTGAATATGTACATAAATGGAAGGTTTTAATAAGCGTGTTGAAACATTCAAAAACGAAAGCTGTTTTATGTACAACGTAAATAGCAGTCTGATAAGTTCCATTTCTAGAACGCTCCTATGAGTTACAAGAAACCTGTCAAAATATACTGTACTATCACTAGCCTGCTGGTCGATTTTGCCCACCTTAATGCATTCTTTTTTTGACGTGAATTTATAACAGCAGGTTGCTTCCTGAGTCTTTGCTTGCGACTCCTCGGTGCCAAAAAACCGCACATCACTTGGCGAAGCTCCATTGAAAAAAGCACAGTTCACACACAGCAAGAGATCCAGTTAAAATGGAAAACATCAACGGGAAAGGTAGGTAGAGAGTGACATCTTGTGAAATTATGTTTTAATGGGTTTTAAGTCAGACTAAAACGTTACACGCTGTATATACAAATATTTGTGAGTGTCGATCTCCATTTTGTCCTTAAGGGATGACGCAAATAGCAAATTATTTCCAAAGCTGGTTTCTTTTATGAGACAGCATAAAGGGAACAATCTTTTTAGAGTTTAGTTTTGTCATTTGAGGGTAAACAATGTGTATTTTCAGTCCCCATTTGAAGATTTTGTTAAGAATGTTATTGTTCGTGAATCGTGCAAAAGAGCTGTCAAGAAAGAGATGCAGAAAAAGCAATCATGGCGACACGACAGGCAATACTCAAAAACCTTTGGATAAATCCATATATTCACCAAGATTGTTGGAGCATAACCTGAAAGGAAATAACAAAATTTGGTTTCAAAAGTTGTCCTTCTGCTCCGTTCTAGATGTTATACACTGAAATCCTAATTTTGAACTTCTCTAACAAGAACTCGTCGACTCTTGTTTAATTACTCTTTTAGGCTGCATAAACCAAAAATCACAGTTTGGTACTTTGTGTTTCATGCATGTAAACTCGTGCTACATATTGAAACGATACTATATCCACTGACAAATAGATGCACGCACATACTTTAATTTATTTGCAGTACCTTGCTAATGTGATATCCTGTTTATGCCCCAGACTTTCAGTTCTGTGGTAAATCTTGAACATGCCTCATCTGACCATATTCTTTGATGTTAGTTAAGAGACTTGCTATATACCAGTCGACCGCCGGCTATTGGACTCATGAACTGACACTTTTGCGCTCGTTTTGCGATTTTCTTTGCATAATTTTCTCAGTTTTCATCTTGCATGGTTTAGAAGTCCTTTTATAGTATATAAATGTACTTTGACGAAGACAATTTTTGTTAATAACACGAACTTTTATTGTAAATTTCTGAATCGTGTATAAACTATTTGGACTTCTACACTTTTTTGTTAAACTTTACTATAACGTTTTAACCACGAGAGAACCCGTAAAATGCATTTGTCGACAAGTAGGAGTATTTGGAGTTGTTTATAATTTATATTATCGAGACGTTTGTTCCAGATGAAAAAAAAGCATGACTCGGCTTTGCTTCTCTTTGAGAGAAATCATATTTGGTTTTACTTTCCTTTTTAGAATAGAAAACAGAAATCTTGGCATATATTAATTATAAACATTTAAAAAATTATCAAATTGAAGGTCAGCATCTGAAGTTTCCTTGTGTTATTTTATTGACAGAGGTGAAAAAGCTGAGATTGGTTCATTTTTTAAAACACTTTTATATTTTATTTCTTTTGCTAGTTTAACGGTTGCCGTGTCATGACAGTCGCACTTTTCCAACTGCGAGTGACGATACTTCTTCAAGAGAAAACTTTAACATGCAAAACTATGAAAGCTAGTAACTGTAAAATTCACTATACAACGCCAGAACCTTCCTGAACTAATTTCTCGGCAGATTTTTAAAGCTTACAGAAGCTTACAGAAAAGCTTTTTAAATTAAACATATATATACATAATGAGATGAGCATAGTTTCGATGCCTGTATATCATTTATAATTTGTATTTTTTTAAGTTTTGAGAAGATTGCACTAATATGCGGTTGTAAAGTTTTCTTTAGCTCAAATGAAGTGCTTCTTTTCAGTGACTAAGAAAATGTTATAGAGTTTAAGATTCGTGGATTCAAGAACTTACACGAAATTTTTCATTTTATTTTGTTTTTAAACAAATAAGTAAACTATAAAGATTTGCCAACCGAAATGAAAGATATTTTAAATGCATCCTTTCAGATCCTAGTAAACATTTTTGTCACAAAATTATCTAAAAACCATGTCTTGTTTAAATATCTTTTTGCAAGGAAACAGAATAATAGATTGTAGTCTCAGTATATTACAAAAACGTTCAACCGATCACTTCACTTGAAACTAAAGGAATTTATTTTATGTTCTGTGTGTGCCAAGTCTTACTTAAATTCTCAGTTATACCCTGCATAAGTCAGTTTGAGTCCGGTGCAGTATAGTTGTTTATTTGTAACTCAAGATGAGCAAGAACAGAATGGAACTGGATTTTAGAGCAGACAGCTGCAAAATGGATTTCGTAATCTGTTTGAAATTCTTGTAATAAGTTGACGGTATCTGCGCGACTTCCAGGTGCTGGTCTAGTTTAATTTGTACCATGGCCAACTAATTTTCTTTGCGCTAGCAACAAATTGAACAAATGTCAAACAAATCATCTTTAACTGTGACATTAAGTAACCTGGTCTAATGTAACCACTCACATCATTTGACATTTTCTAATTGAATTCATAACCTATTAAAATTCAGTTAACTGTACTGCTATTAGTTCTTGATGAATCATTCAAACAGAAAATGGATTTACCTTTTCAGCTTTTTATACTGAATATGGTTTTTGACCGGTCGTTTATCAGTTGTAAAACCTGTAAACCAATTTTAGTTTTAAAACCGACCGGGTTTGAAAAGAAACACGATTATGTTTGGCACACAAAATATTTCGAGAAAAGCACACTGGCGCATTACATTGACTAGTTTTACTTGTCTTGAAGTCAACGACCCATGCGTTTCAGATAAAAACATATATCTGCTTTCTTTTTTTTGTAAAAATGTCCTTTTTGGACTAAGGCCTCAAATGTCATTAAAAGTGTTCTTGATATTTTTATGTTTGTTTATATACATTCAAAGGCAGTTTCCAACATCTAAAGGCCTAGTTTTCGTATGTCGGGAAAACCCCCGATGCTCAGCGATTTCGATATTTCCCGACCGCCTCCAGACTTTTCCGACTTATGAGCACACGACATGTTCTTTAATTAACCCCAATCATCTGGGATAGTCGGGAAGGATCGGGAAAATAGAAACGTTTTGTGTTTTTCCGACGTGACCCTATTTCCTTAAAAAAGCGCTTTTTGGTGGTTTCTGACTTCATTTATGAAGTTTGTTACTTAGTTCTTTCTATCAATTCGTTGTTGAACATAAAAATATCCATTAAAAACTCGTATATGTTTCCTAATACATTTACGAAGCTGGGACCTCAAACAAGTTTCTGATACATTCAAGATCTTGAAATTTCACAAACAAATAGAATAAAAAATAGAATAAAACTAACAAAAAAGACGTCTTTGAGTTATTTAGAAAAATGTTGTAGCACTACACATTCAGTAACTATGAGAAGAACCTGAAAGGATATTCAAACGCATTTATCAAAACAAATAAAATTCTAAAAATATTCTAAAAAATTTTAGTTTTAATCGGAGGGGGCATGCATGATTAACTTCAATTAAACTACCGTCCATTTCAGTCCATTCTTGAACAATATCGGTCGTTGGCAAGCTAGAAACACTGAGTGATGAACAAAGTGAAAACAATTTTGAAAGGAGGTTATTTATTCCAAAAAGGACCACAAAAATTAGTTTACAAAGTGAGTACCTCAAGAGTAGTTGTTTCTGTTACACTCTTAATAAGACGATTTTTTGTAAGAACGTTGAGGCTGTAAAAACCAAAAATCAAGAACATGTTAAGAGCATACCTCGGACTACGAATAAAAGAACGTCTATTTATATAAACTTTGAAAACTTAATGGTGAACGGCTATTAAGTATCGCGAGAGAGCAGTGCAATTTCACACAATATTTAGTGTGTGTTCGATCGAACGTATTTCTGGATGAATAGTAATACAATCGGGAAGATTTCTAATACCCTCTCTAAACAGTAAAAATATATCAAATATCCCGAATTAAGAACTGGGATAATCTTAAAACACACAGCTTGTTTTGTGTATTTTGAAAGAAGAACACTGCTTGAGTTGAAGACATCGGTGATTTCATTACACAAGTTCTTATTTCGGAACATGGTCAACCGATCGCTCTCTTAACTTTAATATAAATAAATATACACAAAATTAAATGCGACTCAGTAGTTCCTGTATCCTTCTTGCCTGACCTCAAATGAAAGTGGGACACACATTTTTATGATCGTAGAAAGTTTAAGAAAAATGTGACGTTTCACATTTGTTTGTACAATGGACATCCACTGCAGGACAGTTTGTTGCCCACGTACAAGAACCTGGCGTGTTTTCGGAGTATGCCTCAGTTCATTTTGTGCCCTTTCGTTTGTTGATAACTTCGTAAAGCAGTGGTTTAGCCCAATCTGTGTGGAATGATCTGATTTTGACACGTTTCTTTCCGATTGTCATCGCAACCATTGCCTTTATTTTGAAAAATGCAATTTTTCATTTATGTTTGTAGCTTTATTGAATTAACTGCATCGCGTTGGGACAGAAATTTAGCCGAAAGTGCACACACAATGTGAAAACAAAGTGGTTTCAATTAATTGTTCTTTAACTCCGTATAAACCCCACGAGAGCCTCTTAACATTTAATCCATTATCCTATACACTCTTTGTCCAATTACCTTCCAGTGTGTCACCCATCAGAGATAAAACACTCTTTATAAAAGTATTAGTATCGTTTCAGTCTTTTAAGGACAGCAATTTTCTTTTTCCGCTAATCCCTGGAGATTTGGCGTTGATTCTTTCAAGTCCGAGCCTATTCTTCTCATTGAAAATGGTTGATATTTTAATAAAAAAAGCGACATGACGTTATTTCATTCACACTGGGAATCTACAAATTCTGGCTGCGTCTATCTCAACCAACTCCTTAAAGTGTGCCGCGTTTCTGGTAGTCCGTTTGATGAGAACACGTTATAGAGTATTCGGGTCTGTTGAATCCCACTGGGACAAAGCATACGTCTTCAGGTTTGCATTTTAGTATTTCAAATCTGTTTTTCCCAATATACTAATTTACTAACAGTGAAAAATCAGGCTAACGCTTGAGTTTTTTTAAAAATATTTTTCCCTACTTTCACTTTGTTTCACCTTCATGATTGCTTTTTTCACTTAAGGACGGATTCACCTTCATGATTGCTTTTTTCAGTATATCTTTTCTTGACGCTTTGCCACAAAACGTTGTCAGTTCATTTTATATATGGTTCATATGCTGAATAGGTCGACTAATTCACCTTTTGTCAAAAAATTCAGGTGTACCAAACTATATTAACCGACCTTCTATATTCCTCTAGCTGCATGTTTTTGGGGGGTTTTTTGCCTTGGAAAAGTCGAAAACGAAAGTTTTGCTTGAAATTCCAAAAATGTGAAACTAACAACAGCGATATGCAAAATCTTATAATTTTAAAAGTGTATTTTACGTGCAAAACTTACAGCAGCGAGGTTGTGACACCGTAAATGAAATGAATGAGTTGACTGATGCTTTTTAGATGCTGAGATCAGCTAGCTTTAACGTTCAAATCAGTCAGAGAAACCGTTAATAGCTATTCTATTTCAAATTTCCCATGGTTAGGGAAAAGTTAGTGAAAAACATTTTTTTTTCAAGGTTAGGGAATTTTGTTTTAAGTCAGGGAATTTCTGTTTTCTTTGTCAAGTTAGTGAAAAGTCAGTGAATTTCTCATTAAATGTTTGCCATCTCTCTTGATAGGAAACCTTGCACGTTTCCTAAATGCTTTGTGGGCAGTACATAATATACAACTGCTCTACTTGCTTATATCATTCAATCCCTTTTTGAAACTGACAAGAGCTACTATTAATTTTACAACTGAAATGGTCTTTTCTTTATTAATAATAAATAATGGAATCTTTGGAGCCGCGCATGCGGGGGCTCTGACGAAGAAATCAGAGTCAAGTTTCATTGCCCTAAATATTCAAATGTTTTTGTACCTTTTCAGCTCGTTACCAAAGTTCTGTTGCTCACTCCGAGTTGTTACTGATGGAAGAGATAAAGGCACGCTATTCCAATCCTGTCCTCTCACAGGATGGAATTAGCAAAACTCTTAGTAAGTGATAAATGATTTTGTAAAACATTCCCTGCATGCTAATCTCCAACTTATTACTACCCTGAAACCTGGTAGGACTAAACATCCTTATGCGAATCTTGAAGTAACTTTCAAAGCTTAAACAACGAATAAAATTTCAAGCTAGAATATTAAATGCATTTTTATAAACCGCACGGATTGGTGCTTATCACTTACATGGATAAGTGTCTTGTTTTAAAACTTATTCAGATGAAACGAGTTTAAAAGAACCGCAATTCAGGCTTACAACATATTCAAAAGTCTTGGGAATGTGCATATAACATGCAGTAATATAATTTAAGTATAGAGGGAACACTCATAAGCCTCTAAATATCAAAGTGTTCAAAACGAGAAACCGTAAACGGAATGGTAGCGGAGACCTATTTTAAAATTATGTAGGAAAAGGAAAACCTGATTTTCTATCGGTAGAATTGGCTTTATTAATGGTGGCTGTCTTTTTTTGGTTTTGTGTTGCTGCTCTACTGATTGATATGATACGGAGATTTTCAATTCACCAATAAGGCTACCATATATATAAAACATTTCGATGCAAAACGTGCTAACGAAAACCTGGAGCTGTACTACAACCTGCAAACATTTCTGGATGACTACCAGTCTATCCTTCAGTTCCCTATAAAAAGAAGCCATCATAAAAGAGAAATGGAAACACAAAACGGAATAGCAGTAAACAGTAACATGGAATAGCGGTAAACAATAACATGGAATAGCGGTAAACAATGCTGGAAAAGGAATAGCAATAAACAACAAAACGGAATAGCAGTAAACAATAACACGGAATAGCGGTAAACAATGCTGGAAAAGGAATAGCAATAAACAACAAAACGGAATAGCAGTAAACAATATAACACGGAATCAGCAGTACATCGAAAGAGGAATAGCCATAAACAATGAAAAGGAATAGCAATAAACAACAAAACGGAATAGTAGTAAACAATAACACGGAATCAGCAGTACACCGAAAGAGGAATAGCCATAAACAATGAAAAGGAATAGCAGTAAACAAAAACGGAAATGCAATAAACAAAACGGAATATCATGAATATCAGTAAACAATAACACGGAATAGCAGTAAGTAATAACACAGAATAGCAAGAAACATTAAAACAAAATAATAGTAAACAAAACGATTATCCGAAGTAAGGATAGAATGAGATTAAAACATGCAACATACAAGCTTTCGAGATGCGTGTACATTCCTGCTCGATTGAAGGGATCAAAGATTTTATTCAACGTATTCTGAATCCGGAATAGATCAATGGAACACACCCTTAGCGTGTGCGCGATGATCACGAATGCATGACAGGCACTAGTTCAAACTTTTGGTGCAAATTTGTCAGTTACCATGTTTGGTGCCTACGGGAACAGATTGTTCTTTGAAAATTTTCCAAGCAGTCAAATCAGGACCAGTTTAATATATACACGCTTTTGTTTTTCGTAAGACCTAGATAATTTTGTCCGACGACTCAAAAGTGAGTGGAAAATGGGGAATTTTAGTTTAGATGAGGGTTTGATCGGACTAGACAGATTTAAACAAAATTTTATTTGATTTGCTAAATAAAATTCAAATATTCATTCACTTGGTTCTTTGCATTCTGATTTCATTTCATTGAATTTTGCAGTTTTATAAACATGCAGTGAAGTCATGAGTAGAAACTAATTATAAAAATGAATATTTCGGCTACAAAATCATTCGGTAGAATTTTATTTTCAAAATAGAAACAATGATGAGAACACCATTACAGAAGTATGGATTTTAAAATAATATATCAACGTGAAATCCTTTTATACTTTATAGTACTGCACAAAAAGCATTTCTTTGTTCAAATTAACTCATTCAATCAATAGGTGAACAGTTGTTCTCTGTGCGTGAATTTATCGTGTTGACTTGATTTTCTCGTCTAAAAACGTCAAAGGTGGACATACTGTAGTCGATAATTGAGATTTCTCACTCGGAAAGTTGAGTTCTCAGAGTTTCTGAAAATGCGCAATTTTGTTCCTATTTTGAAAACAGTGCAACCATCTGGAGAAAAACAAAATACTTCGAACAAAACGTCATTTATCCTAAAACAGAAACGAATAAATTAGATGTACTGCTTTGTGGAATTATGCAAGTAACAAATTAAAGAGGAACTTGTGATTTAGAATTATCATGTTAACGATGCTTAGACACACCTTCAATTTGTCATTGCGTGGAGTTTCGAAACCTATTATTAATGCTCAAGTAAAGAAAGCAAAATCAGTGAAATTCCGTTTAGAATAGGCGGTGAAAAAAGACAGAATCTCCAGCAAAACGCTTTCTAAGTGTTCGTAGAGGTTTTGTGTTCGTCAGTGCGGAGTTTAATGCGAGAAAAAGATGTGAAACGTGATCAAAAAGAACATCACCTACAACCTGGCAGCGAAATTATTGATTTTCAATATTTTAATTATATAAAAATAATTTATATAGAAATTCAAAATTCTAAACAAATTCTAGTTCATTCAGACTAGATGTCCATGTAAAAAATATTTTAAATACAAAATTTTACAAAATCATGGCTATCTAAGAAAAATTAGAAAAATATATTATTATCATATTAAAATTGGAGTTAAAACTAAAACTCTAAAATTCTAAAATTCTAATGGAAACAACAGAAGGCTTAAGTAAACGTTATGCCCGACTGTCCGACAAAGAAACCAACATGTCCGATCAAAAGGCACCGACTTCAAGATCTCGAAAGATAGGCGTGTTCTAAGCCATGACAGTATTTTAATTTGTACGTTTTGGGGAGAAGGGGGAGGGAGTCTGTAAAAAGTTTACGTTTTGCATGTACACTCATGAAAATGATGAAAAAGAGGATGATTCTTTATTGTCTTCTTGTGTCCAGTCACAAGAATTACTTCCTCCCTCGCTCATTTCTTTTTAGAAACTAGTATTTTTTTTGTGTACCGTATCTGAGTTCGTAGATCAGTAAAACATCGATCTGTAGTACTAAGTTAATTATCATCAATGAAAAGGGAGGTAGTGTCTGGAGGAAGAGTGGTGGAGTGAATTTTTGAAGAATTGACAACCTCTGCGATGTTTATAGTGAAAGTACCAGCATTGTCAGAAGAGTACAATTATATAACATTTACAACAAGTTTTTATTCTATTTAACAGACATTGATGAAAAACGCCAAAGCTGCCGCTTTTAAATTCTGCTTCAAGTTTGGCTTTCTGAAGATTGTTTTGGTTTTTTAAAATGTATTTATTTTGCAAAATACCGTTAAGCAATTGTAGAATTTTGGTCTGACAAGACAAAATCAGCTAAAAGATTCAGTTTGTGAAAATGTTACTTTTTTTTGGCTTTTGCTGATCAAAATATCACCACTGCCACAGTACAAGCTTTGTCCATCACTGAACTCGCAATCTTTATTTTTAGTTTCATTAAATTTTTTCTGTCACTTACCGTGCCAAAATACGCTTTTTGTACAAAATGTTAAACTTAAACAAGTATGTTTTTCCAGAATAATAGAAACCATGAAAGGCTTTTTTACCCTATTCACCTACTTAAATGCGAAGTGTTTTGAACAGAAGATTGACCGAAACTGCATAAATCCGTTATGTGTCCACATAGGGGGTCGTTATATTGATAATTAAAATACACATCCTTTGTTTTGCTGTGTATTAAAATCATTTTTCTACTAATACAAAAACCAGCAGGGTTCCTCTTGGTGTCAAATGAACGCAATAACTGTTGCGATCTGCTCAAACATTTCTGCAGACTGTTTTGGGTAGAATCACGCATGATTCTGTAAACCTGTAATACTCGCTCTTAGAACAAATTTCGTTAGAAACTTAAAGACGTCGGCTATAAACTGTAATTTCCAATTTCCTGTAGTGACGGAACAGCACTATTTTATGATATAATAATCTATACATTTTGAAATATCTGCCAAATTGATCGAGATAAGTTTATTGACATTGTTTGATGCAAACATAAATTGTTATCATTACGGCATTAGTTATTTGAAGAAGTAATCGGGCGATTAATGGGATTAGCTTTAGCAAAGGAACAGAAAACCATCTTACAGCCAGTTGTTTGTTTTTGTGTAATTTTTTTAATATCACCCCGCCTCCAAACATTGCTAGTAAAAGTACAATCTGCCTGAGGGTACCCATCGTTGTCTCGTTTCTTTCCCAGTGAACAAGTTTATGGCAAAAAAGCGTAAATGATTCATTTTTTCGACTAAGTATGGCCTTGAGGAAAATGACCGTAATCTCCTGTATGTCTCCTTAGATATTGAAAGAAAAGAATAGAAACTCGTTTGAACAGAGATATCTAAATGATACTGGTAACATTGACAGCCTGAAGAAATAAATACTTTCCTTGTACTTTATAGTACTGCACACAAAAAAATGATGAGAACACCATTTCAGAAGTATGGATTTTAAAATAATACATCAACATGAAATCCTTGTACTTTATAGTACTGCACAAAAAGTATTTCTTTGTTCAAATTAACTCATCCAATCAATAGGTGAACAGTCGTTCTCTGTGCGGAAATTTATCGTGTTGACTTGATTTTCTCGTCTAAAAACGTCAAAGGCGAACATACTGTAGTCGATAATTGAGATTTCTGACTCGGAAAGTTGAGTTCTCAGAGTTTTCTAAAAATGCGCAATTTTGTTCCTATTTTGAAAACAGTGCAACCATCTGGAGAAGACAAATTAAATACTTTGAACAAAACGTCATTTATCCTAAAACAGAAACGAATAAATTAGATGTACTGCTTTGTGGAATTATGCAAGTAACAAATTAAAGAGGAACTTGTGGTTCAGAATTATCATGTTAACGATGCTTAGACACACCTTCAATTTGTCATTGCGTGGAGTTTCGAAACTTATTGTTAATGCTTAAGCAAAGAAAGCAAGATCAGTGTAATTCTTTAGAATAGGCGGTGAAAAAAGACAGAAACTTGCAAAACTTTTGTCTCTTTGATTTACAGAAGGGTGATTGATTTTATTGGAAAACGCATTTATTCAATGCAAAAAATATATAAGTATGGAAGTAGTCAGTAGTGATAATACTTGACGCTTTTCACATCTTTGATTTATCGCGCAAATACTGATCATGAAAATAGTTAACATTTTGATCCATTTATTTGAAATATTGCGGCAGCTATACTTATGTTTTCAATTTCAGTGTGTTTTGTGGATCTTTCATTTTATAAGTTCTTTAGTTCAATCAGCCTGTCACTCGATGGCTGTGACTAAGGCAATCAGGAAGCGACAATAGTACGATTAGGAGTGGCGCCTGGAGCTACAGCTGAGCGTCAAGAAGAAGTAGAAAACCGGAAAAAGCAAAGAAAGACAGACCATGCAAGCACAAATATCAATTGAAGAGTGAACATAGAAGTGCTGTTTGACACCCACGTCTCAGTACTAACAATACAATCTTCACTACAAGGGTATGGGTCTCGAAGCTTTAGCCTACAAATGTCCTAGTAAAAACTGATATAAAAAATTACACGGGTTCCGATCACCCAGACATATTCCCTTAGTGCGAAAGCCATATACCATATGATAATGAACTTTGATATTTGTCTTGTTCATCGACCCAGAAACAAATTGTTAATTTGTTTTTTTCGATGGAGGCCCTCTTTGATTGTTATGACGGAAATGTTTTCTTTTTCAACTACCTGTATTCGCTGCAGAACATGCATCCGGGCAAAAATAAATAAGATGCGAAAATGATAAGTCGGAAGAAAGCAAAGCTATATTGGTCAAAAAAAATTATGCTACAGTTTGTAACCGATCTGCTCTGGTAGATAATTAATTATGCAACGTTTTCACACCATACGAAACAGGATATTTTTTAATAAGATCACCAACTCTGCCCCCATTCAACCGTTTCGCAAATGTATGAACTGTCAACACAAATCACAAGTACGATTACTGATTAACGCTGTGATACTTTTTCCATATTTTAAAAATTCAAAAGCTAGATGATAGATTATGGCAACATTTTGAAGAACACGCACACTAAATCAAATCTAAGACAAAACAAATCCAGGTGTGAATAGTAAATTAGATTGTTAAGGAAATTCACTGTTTAAAAAAAAAAAGTTTTTTCAAAACGGTAAGGACACATGTTAAGAGTTTCAACTGCATGTATAAGAAAGAACTTTCGAAGACTTACCATTTCTAAAAATGTATGTCCATTGAAATAGGAATATACTGGTGTTGGAGTAACGATTATGACATATTTATGTTTACAAGACACTGGAGACGATTTTTTCCATGATATGCATGTTACGAAGACACTTGTGAAAGAAATTTGCACGCTTTTTTTATGAGAACGACTCAATAAGAACAACGAGGCTGAAATCGCCCAAAATTAAGGAACAACTGAAGAACAATCTGAGGCTGGGAAGACTCTGAGCCTGAGCCACTGACAGTGTTTCAAGACTGATTCGTTACTTAACCCGAATCAATAATAATACGCCAAAGTTTTAATGATTTCGCAATATTTATTTTCATTCATAAATGTTAAACCATGTAAAACTGATTTCTAAAAATAAGCAACTCCACATCTGGTGTTGTGTTCAGTCAAATGTACAGTTTAAATCTGTCCGCCGATCAGTGAACGCGTATTTCCAACGTCCAAACAGATTGGAATTGGCAACCTGACACTTGAGTTGAAGAGTCATCTTCGGTACAAAAAGAACAAAATTAAGAACAATTTGAGGCTGAAAAGCTTAGAAAGTTAAGAACAGTGAGCCTCGGCAGAAAATGAAAAATATCTGATTCTTATAAAAAAGCGTGTATATAACAAAGGAAAACACAAAGAGATCAAGCGGGCGAAAAGATGGAACAAGCTCACACCACTGTTCCTTTTTCTTCTCCTTTGTTCTTTAGTTTTCTTATGCTTAACTTGTGCTTGTGCTTATCTCACAAGTGTGAACCAAGCTTTAAAGGCATTCTGTTGCACGCTGCAATACCTCGTGTAACTTTTAGCGCAGCGTGCAACCGGGTCTTAAAGATCTTATTAAGAGGAGCGGCGTGTCTTAACCAATTGAATTGGACGAACCATTAATTGCAGCGGTTAACATTCACTGAAACGACAAAATCATCGCAAAGCAAATTGCTGCAGTGATTGGGAAGAGCAAAGCTCATTTCGACTTTCTGCAGCTTTTGTTACATTTACGGTATTTCAAACGCTGCGCTTGTGGAACATGTTTCACAAAGCCGTTTAATATGAAACAGGCTCGTCGTGTTATGAAAAATCGCTTGTGTGCAACAGGGTGTTAATGCTTTTTTTCAGTCAACAGTGCAAGGTATAAGCTGTCTGGTCGAAGAGGCCGATATTCCATTCGTAAACGATTGATGCCATTCCTAAAAAATGTCGATGCCATTTGTGGTACATGTACAGTATAAAACTGATGAATGGCAACATAATGAGCTGCTGGCGTAGTTTTGGTGCTCAGGATTGGAATGCTAGTGGTCCCAGATACAATATTTCTTTGTACTTTTCTTTCCCGTTTTCTCATGGGTTTTTTTTCTATTTAGCTTCTGTTTTTCTATTTAGCTTCTGTTTTTCTATTTAGTTTCCTTTCTTTCCTTTTAGTTTCTTTTTTCCATCTTATTTTTTTTCCTATATAGTTTCTTTTTCTGTTTGGTTTCTTTTCTACTATTCAGTCTCTATTTTTTACTTAGCTTCTTTTCGTCTAATTGGTAATGGACTATATATTGTTTTAGAAATGGCGTCAATTGTTACAAATTGCATCAACCATTAACATGTTCACTTAGTTCAGTTACCAAGCACTTGCATTCGAGTGTCTCTACTTTGGAATTAAAGTTAAACTAAATTTTTATGCAAGAACAACAGCAGGGGCTCCTTTCAATTATTACTGTCTTTAATGGTTTCTGGGAAAAAAGATGCTTTTTAAAGGTAATTTTATCTGCATAACCATTGATATGTTTAGCAGCCGTATGAAATATATAAATTTGCAGGCTTTTTTCATGTTGTTAAGTTCTTACATTTTCTGTTTGAATTTTTTTTTCGTAGAATTATGTCTTTCATTTTCTCCCAATAAATTAAAGAAAAGTTTTTACATGTAACCTATTTTATGTGTAATAATGTAAACAGTCTTTTTTTCTATCATTTAAATCATGGAATTTTTTGAGCTTTTTTCTCATACAGAGCCATTTTTGAAAATCATCCAAAGTAAGATGGCTCCTTGTGTAAACATTGTTATAAATATTTATAAATATTAATAATTAAATTTCAAAGTAACCCGAGGCACGCTGGGATTTCCGTGCAATAATGGTCGTTGTCAATATGTATTTTACACGTTTTTCTTTGTGCCTTATTTCATCTACCACTCGTAAACTACTTGTACAATACTTTGTAACTGTCACTTTTGATTTAAGTTAAAGCAATTTACAATTTCCCCATCCTTTGTTGTTAGATTATCGACACTGGGTCAAAATATGCCACAATGTATTATCTGGCGACATTTTAGATTAGTATGTTTGTTGCCCTTCAAAATAATACAGTATTTGAACTGCGGATTCTAGCTCTGTTTATATTGTAACTTGTTCAGTTGATCAATTGATGTCATGAGAAATTTCAATATCTCATTATTAGAATAATCTCTAAAACACAGAATTTATTAGCTGTTGTTGCAATTGTGCAAGCGAAAATGTTAAATATAAAGATAACCAGTCCAACTCAAAGCGAGATTGTACTTGCTCAATGTCGATATTATTTTTCTAACTGGCGGCTCGAATTTTTGTCAGCGTAAATTATTGGTATAACTTTTACTTGTGACAAGAAGAACGATGTTGAGATCTTCGAGTAAAATTTTGTAATCTTAAAATTTGTTTGTGAAACGAGAACAGAAGGCTGTCAAAGAAACTCCACATATTGATTGTACACCGTATGTTATTTACTTTGCTTGTCAAGTCAACGATTTGTCAATGTCTCGTTACGATCGACTAAGTCAACTAAACTTTCATAATAATGAATAAATTATATGATGAAGAAACAAGCATGTTCAGTTTTGACGGCGAAGAATTTTGGCTCGCAAAATCGGATTTTATATTATTTAAGTGATGCTGTGAAATACAAAAAGAATCACATGTAGCAATGCAGGAAGTTGTGCGGACAAAGATGCCTTAAACACTGTTTATTTGTTTTGCAACTGACTTCGCCGCCTCAAAAACCATTTCCTACTGTGAAACAGTAAACAGGAGCGCAATATATCTGGCGTACGCAGACTTGATGGGTTTTTTCTGCGATCATTTAAAGACGCGAAAGAAGTTGCAAAATCTCTCTTTAAAACTAAATAAATTAATGCTATTCATATATTTAAACACTCTTGTGTCGACTAGTCAAAAGGAGACGAGAACGTTATGAATATAAGACCAGACTTTTCGTAAGTGCGAATCTTTGGCAGGTGATACAGCTAGTCAAATTCTTCGTTTCATAATTATCTTAAAGAACCAAACTTTATATTTCCCTAAAACAAAAGGTACAAGTTAATCTGTACGTGTGTAATCAGAAGTTGTATATTGATTAGCTATATTCTTCTTTTCAAAATTCGACACGCGGCTGTGAGTTTTTCATAATCAGTGAGGATCTGAAATTCTGCGCAACAAAAAAAGCGTTAGTTTCACATGGAATAAGTTAGTTTAACAAAATACTTTTTGCGTAATAAATTTAAGAACGGAGTTTACTGCCAAAAAGTTTTGAACGCATTCTTATTCGTGATAGTTAACACGCAGGAAAAAAAACAAGAAAATTTTGACTTTCAACGTCTTGTATACGAATGTCTGTGTCTGTGTGTACTTCATGGAGGAGAAACAGTGGATGAACAGGAATCGCTTATCGTCATCTTAAGTCCACTCCGTTCATAATTTTTGCCTTCGCGTTTAGTTCAATGAAATCGTTACAATAAAATCTATTAAAAATTGATTGTACACAGCCGAACATTTGCTGGATGTTTTTTGTCTGTAGAGTAAACGTAAGTACCAAAAAATATTAGCCTTGATATCGGTTAAGCTGAATGAAAATGAATGACATATTATTCGCCTGGTAATTAGAAAACCATGACTTCATTTAGTCTTGTGACCTTCAGAACTATTGGATAGAAAAACTCGAAAGATTTCCAAATTTAAAAATCATAATAATAATTTGTATAATATACGTTTTCACTAGCTACCACCTGCTGGTTTGCAAAAAATACTTAGTAAAAACACTGTTCGTTCGAGTCAAACGAGTTTGATTTTTCGTCGGTTTCGATCGAGTTGTTTTGTTTTGGTTCAGCACACCCGATCTGTAGAGATCACTGAACAAAAAAATATTCAGACATTATTTTTCAAACATTTTGAATTTTTTTCTCTTCCTAAAACTACTTTTATCTATTTCCTTTCTTGGTTTGGAAATTTTCAAATGACAAGTGAATTATAGTTCTTTATAGTGGCAAGTCTGATAAGCATTTTCATGTGTGGGCGTACTAGATGTAGGCAGTTCTTTTTCATAGAATCCATCTTTGTTATTTACTACATCTTTCTAATTAATTGTTATTGCGTGTTTCCCGAGCCCTGAGGAGATTTGGAGATTTTTAAGTTTAACAACTTACTTTCGCTCGTGCAACCCAGCACCTGATTTTAACGCGAAAATACAACACTGTATTTAAGTTGTAAATCGAACAATTGCGAATGGTTGCAAATGTAAGCTTAAAAAATTCCCATTAAGGTGTTTTTGTGACTTTTAAAACACTAGCATTCTTTTTCGTGCTTCTGATTAGCAGAAACCAACCGCTACCTGAATTTGTGCAAGTCTTGTGTAACTTGCTGTTTGGTCTAACACAACACTCTTTAATTTTTTATCAGTGAAAAGCGAATAATACAGAACTTATGTTCAAACACGGATTATTACCAAACAAGAAAAATACAACCTTTTGTTTTTCAGTATGTTGTAAAACTCAAATTCAGAGGCGAATAAGATTACGAAAGTTAATCGAGAAGTGAAAGCTTGCATGAAAATAAAACCGAACAAATTGAACAGCAAGTATTTGTTCGTGCCTCACGAAAGCCCCGGGGGATGTTTTGCTCTATTTTGTAATTCGACTGTGGTTGAAAATTGAATCAATATTTCGCCAAGCTATTTAGTCACCTTGTCTGCTCGTTAATTCGTTATCCCGGCTGTTTGGTCAGTGACATGAAGGCGCCACAGATCAGTACACCTGCTGCTCTGTTGTTGTTTCCATGATCATATTCACTATTTTTGTGGTCAAAATCAGTCTTATGGGGCAGGGATTACGGTTCCTTTACAAAGGGCACAAACTCTTCTATGGCCTTTTCACGGCCGATGTGCAGCTATTAGCTTAGTCTTGCTAACTTGTGAAAAGATTCCCGGTAACTTACTAATCTCTGGCCTTTCGTGAAGTGATCGCGTTAGCAGCAATAAAAAACAGTGGGAAACTTGGGCTAAAAACTCTGATCCGCTTTCTTTTTCGAAAGAGGATTTAGCAAGCGGAAATTCTGCGTTAAGACTCGAATTAGTATTCGTGAGTCAGTCGCTCTCTCTTGGTGTTGGTTATCAGTGACCGCGAGTCGACGGCGCCAACTGAATTACAAACAAACAAATGTTACACTCTTATTGTGACCATGACAGTCTTGTTTATGCACAAGCGTTTGATAAATCGCTCTTCATACTGTCTTGAAGCGATTACAATTAAACTTGCAATTAAAACTGAAATTTGGTTTTAACTGATCTATTCTGTTACCATTCAGAAAATCATTTCGTGGCGATTTACTACTTAGTTGTCATGTAAAACCAAAAGATCTTTGCTGAGTATGGCCAAACGTCCAAAGCTTCGAATGTAGCATCTTATGCACATTGTAAAATATTTACGCAACCTCGAATGATAACTTGACAGTTGTTTCAAGTTTGTTGACTTTAAAAACACAGAAAGTCTCTGGAACGAGCTGGGGGCGTTTAGGTACGATTCTGGTACAAAATGCAATCGCTGCGAAAGTTCTTTCGGGTTTTAAACAAAGAATATTTCTATTATTATGGCTAGAAGATTTGAGAACTGGATTAAATGGCTCATTACGCACAGGAAATGGGGTTAATAGTCGTGGTAGGGGGTCTGGGAACGAGCTTAGCTAATGAGGTCATCACAAGATTGACAGGTGACAAGCAATTATCACGGAAATTACCTGAGCTGTATACAATGGGCTGCATCCACCCGAGACGATGGACAGATAAGGCTGACAATGGTGAATGCTTTTCAAATCCTTAACTTCAGCTAACAAAACAAAGACCTTTATTCTCTTTGTTACAGCCAACAAATGTTTTGAATACGTACTTTGTTCAGTCATTGAATAGAAAAATTTCTCTTGTAAATATTTTCCATTCCAATTTAAGTCAATATCGCGGTCATTTCGGGTCATTTTTTCAACATTTCCCGCAACCAAAACCACTAGGTTTGTCAAATATCATCGATAGGCGCTATAGTATCTCCAAAACATCCCTTAATCCGGTTAGCTTGCAGTGATAAGTGGGGCGGAGTTGAGCGCTACAGTTTGCGAAAGCCTGTTTATTCCATTACAGCAATTCCTGCTAATTAGAATACTGTGTTCGCCAATGAAGCAAATTTTGTTCGCGATCTGGCCTTTGTTCCAATTCAAATTTTAGTGTTGTTTTGTCACCACCCCCTAAGAATTGGACAATAATAGAGGAAGGCATGTGAAAACTGACACGGCCATTGACAGCCTATAAACATTACACGCTACTCGTAAAACCCGTGGGCTTGAAGATTTCGCTCCATCGCTTTCATATCGGTCGATTTCTCAAAGTCTTTGTCAAGCTTTCGTTAAGGTAGCTATTGATGTGTTTGGTGGCGCAAAACTGGCGAGAGTCGAGGCTTTCGTGCCACGTGCTTCATGGAAACCGTACGCCAGTATAATTGACCGTATCATTGGCATAAGAAAGACCGTGGATGGTATTCGCTTCCAACATGTTTCTCAAACAAAGAATAGGAATAAAGTTTGTGTATTGTGAAAAGTTCTACGTCAACTCTAAGCTCCCGTGCGTGTTGGCTTAAATCGCCTGCGAGATCTAAACTAGCTTCTCCCCATAATTATCAGACTAACGCAATGGCTGTACTGTGTTTCCCACCTGTCTTAATCAATGATTCCAATCTAGAAATTAAAGACTTTGACACCATGAAGTACGAAGATCCAATCGAATTTGCTTGTTTCACAACAGGCGCCAATTTGTGAAATTACTCAGCCGCCCTGCGGCCAATAAACTCACACATAATGACAAGCCGTGTCACGTGATCAGCGCGGCCATCCAACGGCCAATGATAAATTGTCCCCAAGAGAGATCGGAATTTTGAAGTATTCATTTCGTCAGCTGGTGTACACGCTTAGTTCATAATCCTTTCCAGAAGATAACTAAGCAAAGTGCAATTAATGCCTGGTCACCCCAGCATGGGAGAGCACTCGGCCACAAGTACGACTACAAATCCAACTTTGTGCTTTCGCTCGAAATAAATGCAGATCACAGCCATTTGGTTCTTAGAAAGCCCAGTCATTAGACTAAATCTTCACGATTTCCTGTCACGCTTTGATGCCATCGTGATGTTATTTAGGCTCAACCGAACTCTTGTTCTTGTTGCAGAAAAACGCCGGGTTTCCATGTGTGTTGGCTGCGGCTCTCAAATCCACGATCAGTTCATACTTCGTGTTGCACCGGACCTCGAGTGGCATGCTAACTGCCTCAAGTGCGCCGACTGCCATGCATATCTCGACGAGACGTGCACTTGCTTCGTTCGCGATGGAAAAACATACTGTAAGAGAGACTACATAAGGTTTGTTTCCCATTTTTCTCCTTACCACCAAATTAAGTTTATTAAAACAACCTCTTAAAAGAGATGGGCGCGATTTACGCTCTTGGGGTTTCTTTGACGGAGTCATGTGTTGTTGCAATGGTTTGTGTTGGCTATCGCCTGCGCGAATGTTTTATTATTCGTCTCAATTATGAACAGACACTGAGTTGACGGCAAGGTAGCTTATTGTTTCGACAGCTTATCTGACCCCGAAGTATATCCTACTGATTTCCCTCAATTCGATCGCTCGTTTCAAGCTTTCTGCCTCGTTGCTTGACTCAAGTTTTAGTCTCGATTTGATCGTAGTCTCGCTGGCAAGGAGGGAAGCAGCTAATTAGAAAGAAATTCACACCAGCTCCTGAAACTCTGTTTCGGGAAAATGTATTTCACACTTAAGTTTCCCGACTCCGCCTTCCTCTTATTGTGGCTTCGCTGGGCGGGAAAGTTTGCGCTTGTTCGCAAGCAGGAGGCAAACTTTTGATTCACTGTTGCGGTTTGGTTGATTTCCTGGTATTATCTCCCTTAACAAACCGTCGCGGAAAGTGAAAATCTGCAAACGCTTAAAGTGGAGAGAAATTTTCAAACGCTTGTATATTTCCTGAGTAACCCGGGAGATAAAGGGGTAGAGGTATATTTGCCCAAGTTGTTATGAAAAGCGGGTACTTACCTTAACAGTTCTTGCTGAACTTGCAGGTTATTTGGTACGAAATGCGCCAAATGTCTACAATCCTTCAACAAGAATGATTTCGTGATGCGTGCACGCAGTCAAATCTATCATATCGACTGCTTTCGCTGTGTTGCTTGTAGCAGGCAACTTGTACCTGGCGACGAGTATGCCCTTCGTGATGATGGCCTGTTTTGCAAGGCAGACCACGAGATAGTGGAGAAAGCTACTGCCACTGCACAAGCAGCTCATGTAAAGAACGGCCAGGCAACAACGGGAACACGAGTAGGGGGTGAGTGTTTTCTTTTGGACACTGCGGTAGGTCTTCTCGTCTTCAAGTTATCGTCCCTAATCAAATTGAAGGCCGATAACACTATTAGCAAGTTGCATTTACTGTACATATCAAATGTACGCAAACCAGAGTGTGGAGTTTTGCTCGCAAACGGTACGATTTAAAAGACTATCAGTGAAGCTCTAGAGCGTCGTCTTGGGTAAATTAGGAGACTTGCGACAGTCTGACATGATGTGTGCAGATTCTCAATCACGGCTCAAAATGTCAACGCACACTGAACATATGCAGTGTTCATATTTTATAGAAAGAATTGAATGTTTATTGCTCGTATGTTGTGTACTATTCAATTAGCTTCAACAGACTTGAGTATCCATAACAGAATCTCTAGTGCTTAAGCGTTATGAGAGAAGAATACAAAATCTCTTTTGAAACTGACAAACTTAGTGGCTGATATTGTATTGAAAAGAAAACTTTATTTGCCCAGTATTCGGAATCTCGTTTCTGTCTCCAACCACATCCGGTGCAATAAATTTCGTCCTTCGCTAAACTTGCGCTCAATATTGTAAGGATATTAAGAAACACGAGGAAAGAAACGTTGGAAGAGTGTCTTCCGATAATGTTTATAGAGCACCATAAGTAGAACTTTTTAATAGAGAAGAGTCGAGCGGCTAATACAACTACATAGAGATTTGTTATTGCAAGCGCTTTACGCCAGCTATGAAATTTCTCAACAGTGGTCGGTTGATCTCGACACTTCACTTTGTCCTAACAGGCGCAAATATTATTTTGCAGGTCAAACGAACGGTCACCCCGAAGGCTCTCCACCGAAGCGAAAATCCGAGAAAACGACTCGAGTTCGGACTGTTTTGAACGAAAAGCAGCTTCACACGCTTCGAACGTGTTACAATGCTAACCCACGACCTGACGCTATGATGAAGGAACAACTAGTAGAAATGACGGGACTGAGTCCACGTGTTATACGAGTATGGTTTCAAAATAAACGCTGCAAAGACAAAAAGAAATCGATGTTAATAGGAAAGCATGATCCATTGTCGAGGCAGTCTTCGCAAGGCGGAGGAAGCCCAGACCAACAGGTGAGAGCGAAGAAAAATTATTTATATTTTAACTCAACATCGAATCAGGTAGTAAGGTGACCTCTGTTACGAGGTAACTCTTCTCTTGGCTTTACGATATATTTCATGCCGCTGAAACTTACAGTCGTGCAAACCACAAAATTTCAAAGCAATACTACCGGCCAAACATAAGCCATATATAATTATAAGCTTTTCCTTCTTTCAATTTCATTGCCGTTGTTAATATAATTGGGGTAGTGAGAGAGAGGTGTTAATATACGCGTGTACTCAACCGTCACCTGACTATTAAGATTTTTCTGTCAGCTATTCCGTTTACTCAAGCGATGTAGGGTTCTTCCAGCGACAGCAATCGATAGGAAATATTTGTTTTCTCGTTTGTTATCTTCAGTTTGAGGAGAGAATTTTAGGTGTCAAGACGGCTTGATTTGTAAATCACTCCAAAAGATGTGGAAAGTTTTGGCTGTGACTGCAGCTGAAATGCACGGAAATGTTACTCTAGGACGTTCGTTTGTGCCCGAATCTGTTTCTCTGTACCTTTTCCTGTTACCTGTTTCAAATGTCAAGTTCTGAAAATTAGCTTCGTTTACGTTAAACCTGTTATGTGATTTTGGAGTTCTAAAGCCAGTATTTTCTATTTTGATCCAACAAAACGCCGCTTCGACCTAATGAAAAACAATTATCTGTTTATATGGGCTCAGCATGAAGTCTCCCTTGGTATTCTGTGTGTTTAGCTGCTATAAAATTAACAACATCTCTTTATCGTGGTCACCAGGCGACCACACTGCCTGCTTCTCTGTTATATTTTCTTATTGACGTATTGCTTCTTTCTTTCCAGACTGTCACTAGTTTGCAATCCGTATGCACGAGTTCACCTGGTAGAACTGTTCCGCAACAGGGTCTTTCGGCAATCACGGGGTCTGTTTCTGGTGGTTATTGCACAGCGCCCGGTGGAATACGACCAGATGTTCCACTAACTGATGTTCCCGGCTATCAGCCTTGGAAAGCGCTGAACGAATTTGCAATGCATAATGATCTAGAACAGGCTCCATTTCAACAGCTGGTAAGCGCTACCTTCTGATATGCTGCCTTCAACTTCGTCATTCACTTCTCGTCTTGGGCTTGGTCATCAGTGCTTTCCCTGCAAACCTGGAACACATTGATTTAGGGTCTGAAACGTGATGTTACGTTTGGAGAAATATGCTTGAATTTACATTCCAAATGTCAGCCCTATATTTCATTTAGATTTTTTCTTAAAGTTTATGGGCTTTTTTGCGGCTTTGGAGAAAAGTTTAACAGTTATCAACAGGGAGCTTTTTTTAAATACAATGAACAAGAATTTATGTCATGATGAACTCTGTTCTACTTCTTTCAGAACAAAAAAGTTTCTCATTGAGAAGGTCGGCCGATGGTCTCTCTCGCGATCTCTCCTATCACTTTAATATCTTTACTTAACTTAACGTCTTAGACTTGGTGTTCTTGCCAATGTTTCACTGTGTTTGGTACCTTAAATTGGCTATGGAAAGCCGTTAAACATAGCCCTTTTCTTGTTGTGTCAGAAACGCTTTTATTTTGCTAGTATTTTTTGAAACTCATTAATTCTTCTCCTTCTCAAATTCAATTTCATACACTTTGAAAACGAGTCGTATAGTTTTAACATTGATTAAGAAATTTAGTTGTCATCGTTCGTATTTCTTCGTATTTCGCCAAATCCTGCAAATATAAAAGTGTCTTGTTGTTCATCCGTGAATAGAGATTCTTTTTTTTATCGAGTGATATTGTACGTCATTACGTTTTCAGGGATATAATATATGGAATTGACTCAGAAGTTACCAACAAAATATTCAAATTTGTCTTAGAGAGTTTGCAATTAAATTTGAAATTTGTTCACATTAGACAGCATTATGTGCTGGAATAATAGCTTCACACCTCCAACAAAATAACTGGCTTAACACTTTCATCAGCTCCAAAGGCTTTGTTCAGGGAGTTCTGTTGTTTTAAACCAAGCAATATTTTCACCCAAATTAGCTATCTGATATCTACATCTGGACTCTGGTTTAGAAAAAACGGATGCTGTTCTTGATCACGAAATAAACTACAGTTAAATATTTTACCATTTGAAATCCCACGAGCTCGGTGTGCTCAGAGGCAAAGGTGAAGGCGATCTAGCTATTGTTCCTGTTTTCGTGAAAGAAAGATCGTTCTTGAAAGAAAAACCGTGGCTTGGAACACGAAAACGCTCACTTGACTAAAGTGAAGGAAATTAAGTTTGCACGAATGAAATGGACTTAAAACACAGTCCATAGTTTAGGTCTTTTGAAAACTGCAAGGTTCATTTAATTCAAGAAAATATTGCTTTTGAGCTTTTTATTTTAGGAGATTTAACATTTGTGGAGAAAGAAAATTGTTAAGAAATAGGTGAATAGAACCTGTTTATAGCTGGTTGTCGGCTACTTGGTGCACCTCATATCAATTCAATTTGCGGCTCTTGTAGTCACGATATTTTAGGTTTTGAGTTTGTTAACATTCGCAGCCAAAAGAGAGATAATTTAGAATAAGGCAGTCTATTTATTTAAGATATATCCGCCATTATCGGTCAGCCTAGTACTGAATTCGAAGGTGTTTTAGTTTTGCAAATGCAATCTTCACGGTGGTTGCTTTGCTGTGACAGCGTCTCTCGCCATATGAGCAAAAAGTATCGATCTAAAAGATTTCTTGTTTGTATAAACACTCGGAATATTTGAGTATAGTTTCTTCTTTCAGTTATAAATAACTTTGCTTTATCTGGAGTTTGAAACAATCCCCGTGCCGGAATGGCAAGGTATGTACTTGATCGGTTTATCAACAATTTATTTTATTGATTCACAGCGAGTGCACAGTGATATAAGCACAGTGATAAGTATTCACAGTGCGGATTGTACGTCTTTGCTTCAAGGTGAACGCAATATTGTAATATGGGCCCGAAGCCTTGAAAATAACCTTGAATCTAAAACAACTTCAAGAAAATCGAAATAATAGAGTTATAGGTAGAAAGAAAAAGAATTATTAATATTCAAGATCGCACACACCGAGAGTTATTCTTGCCTAGAACTTTCTTTCAATTACAGTTCTTCCTGTGTTCTGTCCAATACCTTATAAATAGCATTGATGTTTAATAAGCCTCTTAAGTAAGGCACTTGTTACTGTGTTTGTTCCTTTTTATTTCTCTGTTTTGGGAAGCTTACCAGTTTTTGAGCTGTGTTTTCGTACACACATCTCTGTTCTTTCCTATGTTCTTTTAAGGTGTAGAAGCTAAAATGTTAAGCAGAGGGAGAAGAACTATTTTTGCAAACTGAAAACGCCTTTTTTTTTTCAAAGCAAGAAAACTGAGTCCTTTGACGTTTTGTTTATAGATCAAAATAACTATTTGCCCACTTTCCCGCTCTCTTATAGGCAAAACACCGTTGCCTAGACCTCATTTATGCAGTAACCAGATCTCGCACAACTTTACAGGCTTCGGAGCTGTCTGTTGAAGTTTTGTTCTCTTTCTCATGCTAGGTTCATTTCTCTGAGCAAGGCCCAGGTGCTTTAGGAGTTGCCCACTCTGAAGGAATAGTGTCCTCTGGACACTGACGGAAAACTCCTCTGGTTGGATTTTAAATATGTTTACAGACTGTGGCAACATCTTGACCGCCTGTAAATTTAAATATCAAAACTGAAAGGGAAGGTTTTTGGTGGCTGAAAAGTATAAAATATAATATTAATTCGCCAACTGGGTGGAAGTATGCGACAAGTTTGCTTTAACACAGGGACGTTCAGTACACCTTAGATGTACATATATACATATATATATATAAATAAATGGAGTTGTATTGTAAGTCTGCAATAATATTGAAAAGATCTTTTTATTAAAAGTTGTACTAATAATGTGCACGAGTTTCTTGTGTTTCCTTCAGCGCCAGAGAAAAACAGTTTCACTTCGTTCAAGAAGAATCCTAGTTGATCAGTCACTAGTTTGATAAACTGCAATTTGTACAAACTCACTGATTAGCCCCGAGGCACGGCATGCGAATTCATCAAATTTCTTTTCTTTGAAACCTTAATATTTTTACCGCATCAGAAGAGAAATATTTAAGCGGAATTTTTGAGTACTTGTCTCGAGTTGGTCAAGACTTTGTTTCTTAATTTTTTAAGTTTAACCTTCTTCCTTCTTTTCATTGTGTTATTGGTGTTTTCTAAACAAATAATTCATGCTTCCGTGTAGCATTTGACGTCTCTTTCATCTCGAAACGTCTTTGAAAGGCAAATCATCATAGAATAGCCTCTTATTGTTGATAGAAATTAAGGTATAAGCTGAAAGGAAAATTCGAAAGTCGAAACTCAAAAGTGTATTTATTTCATAGTACACGCAAAGTCAAGGCTGCAATTAAACATGCAGCTCACAATTTATCAGATGTTCAGCTTGGTTACTGAGACCTCATCATAGACATGGCGGTGCCATGTATACAAAGCACTGTCACCTGTACTCGAGTTTGTTTCCTCAGTTGACGGTCAATACTCCGCCTTATTTTTTTGTAGATTTTAACTGGCACCAGCGATACTAAAGCAGAGAAGTATTTTTTGCACAGACATAAGTTGACAGTTGGAGCGCGCGAAGAACAGTTATGCCACGAGGGGCGAATTTTTCGCCATCGTGGGGCTTGTGTATTTCGTTCTTTGAGGGTTTCGCATCTTTCAGATCTTATCTTCTGATAGCAAAATATGAATGTGAGAGGCGTGGATCGGCGCCTTAATCACCGATTCTTATCTCCAAACTCGCGGAATAAGTTTCTTTCGTTGTCATGCTCCTTTCCTCAAACCTAAGCACATTATAGCAGGTGTTTTTTTGGCGATTAAGTTCAGTGTTCCCAAAATAATATTTTCCTTCCCCTTATTATTTCTTCTTCCCTCTGGCTGTATGAAATTGTTTAGAAACTACCATATTATCATACATGCTTGTGGCTTGTTTTGATATGTGTCTTCTTGTGTTGACATAAGGTTTTCCGTTTCTTTTTGTCACGCTATTTAAGTCTGGCCACCCATTATTGTTTATTTGTAACTTTTTATGCCTTCCTGCCTTTCTCCGAAACTGTCTGGGATTCCACACCTTTAAATTCTGCCTTACTGTGTTGGAACTTTTCAAGTTTCGAAGCAAGCCCTGCACGTGCTCCTGAAGCTCGGTGATTCTTTATAGATTTTCAGTTGATTGGGAACGTCTACAGACGTAAGATATCTTACACACAAAAACCACTGGCGCCTCAAAACTTAAAATAAAAAAAAAAGCTTCCCTGGCAGTTTTTTTTCCTTGTTATTCGTTTTCTTTTGTCTTTCTTTCACACCTTTTACAAAAGTCATTACATTTTGGTGCACGTTGCAGATTCTAATGAGCTTCGAACGCCAGTATTAAATGGCAAGCCTATTAAATTATAATTCGTTGAAGAGAGCTTTGGCGGCTGTTGCAGACGACACTTGCGAAAATGTATTGAGTTTGTCAGCACCTCAAGCCCGCTGAAAAACTGGTTTTTCTTCTATCGCTGTTTTTCACCTTTATAAAGCATTTGAAACGCTAGAACGCATCACATTTTATTTATCAAAAACCCATGGGCGATGGGTGCAGATAAAATTGGATTGAGGAAAACTCTGTTTCAAAGAATTTACTTTTTAAAACTACCCGAAGTTCGATTCAGTATTTGTCCAACAATAGTCTGTTTTTGTTGTGCAACTCGTTCTGTCATCAGATAAGAGATCGTATATGTACAAGAACGGTTTTGAAAGAAAACATGAGTTCGCTTACACAGACAAAGCTTTCGTGGGCAAGTACATTGGGTGATGATATAAACAAAGTGTACATCTGAAATTGAATGCAAACATGAGAAATATGTATATAAATATAGGACTGAAGTGACGACAATACGCGATAAAATATGAATTAGAATAGGCTGGTGTATAAAACCCCATTTTCAAAAAGGCACGCGTGCGTGATTTCAGACCATATGTTGGCTTGCTTATCAGAAGCATCAGTTGACTGATTATGAGCCTTATTTGAAATAAATCAAACTCGGTTCCAACGAGCCACGATAGGGAGTGACGATAATAAAATCAAGTGATGAATCGTTTGTTGACATGGGTATTTTTCTTGCACCCTATCTCGTTTTACTCATCAAAATATATCTAGCATGTTGTACATCCAATATCGTTTTGAATACAATCATATTGCACATTCGACATGCAAGTTTTTGTCTACCAAAGAAGTGATCCCAAGTTTCAGTTGGCGGTTTCGCTCTATTACCGTTTAAAACTTATAAAGCACGCTAAAAGATTGGCATGACAGACAGTGTGCCGACTCTGTACAGTAACATGCACGCGCGCGTCTGACGGTCTGTACTGAAAAGTGTCTGCCGTGCCATAGATCTTGTGAGGAGTAAAATTTTCAGTGCCAGTTTCATGCGAGCAACCTTACTGAGGGTTGTGCGTTTTCAAGGTAATAGGCCTTGTGTCTTCATTTTAGCAAAGTGTTTCGTGCAAGCTTAGCTTCGACATGCAGCTTTATTGCCGATTTGGCCACAGAGGATTTTTTCCCGGCTCTCTTTTTAGGATATTTACAAAGGGAAGATAGATTAGTGCGCAGCATTTAGGACAGCGAAGCGGACACAGCAGTGCCACAGCTTGATAACCCAACAACTTTAATCATGATTAGAACATTTGTACAATGTAGTTTAATGAAAGATGCCGTCGATGTACAGATTCTTCCTTGCTTTCGCTCAGTGGGAGCACTACAGAATTTCAACTAAAGCAATGGTTGCGACCTGCTAAAGCCAAGCGTGAGTAAGTTCATTGGTTTTAAAATTGTTAGAGCTAACACTAGTCGGTATAAGAATTGATGGTAAACCAACGACTTTAAGTGTAGTGAACATTCCATCCACTCACTCCCAACCACTGACCCCCACCCCTTTCGTAGTCTAAACGACAGCAATTTCAACAAGTTCCGCCTACGTGATTATATAGGGATTTCTTTTCCTCGTTAAGTTTCAAGAAGCGTGCTCTTAATTTCTCATAGGGGCTGATTTCATATATCATGTGAAATCAGTGTAGTTTAAATTTAAATTTTGCATTAAAGCCTGACATTTTCCGTTGCTTGTTCTTTTCCATAATTAGATAAGCTGAGCAAGATCGACACTGACGCTAAGACAATTTTATATTCTAAGCAGATTTCTAGTCAATTTCATACACGCTGGTGTCAGTGAACTGGGATCATGTCAGGACAAAGTCTGCTGTTTGTGCCCTTTATGCTGAGGCGTGCCGGATATAGTTTATAGCTTGGAATTTGCTCCATCACCATGGCAAAATCATTTACGCAGTACTTGTTCATTCATTTCCAGTCTATATCACAGTATATTTTGGACGAGGCAAAAAGAAAAAGCTTCAAGGGGACTGAAAGTTTGTTTCCTCAGGAAGTTCTAGTTTTGAAATTATGGTACTCGGAAGTGGCATTTCCCGCTTTCTGAGGGCTTTTTCAATCAAAATCTGGTGGTGCTGGCTATAATTAAGAAATGTTAAACACATAATAAATTCTGGACGCGAGGCATTTTCCTCGCCTATCTGTATGCTGGCTATGTCAGATGGTAAGACGATAGCTTTCCTCTAATTCAGACTTCGGCTTCAACTTGCCCAGCTCAAATTGTTTTAGCCTGCTTCAACTTCCGCCCACGCAATGTTGTTGCATTTCACTGAGTCACTACTGGAGTTTTGTGGTGCTATTTCTATTCTAATACAAAAAATAGTGGGCTCGTTACGCGAGTACAACATTGCGCGGCCCTCAGTGTTGCAGAGGATACGACATCGATTGGTCCAAAAGTTTAAAGGGTAG
>JANRMR010088415.1:0-13603 GCA_025434825.1 Bergia sp. 'catenularis' | reverse complement strand
TTTTATTTAAGTTACCCCATACTGCGTCACAGTAGTCGAAAAGGGGTTTTACGAGTGCATTATATATTGTTAATAATATATTTCTGGGAACAAATTGACGGGCCTGCTTTAGAGCCCCTAGAGAGAGAGAGAGAGAGAGAGAGAGAGAGAGAGAGAGAGAGAGACTTGGATCAATGAACGTTTCAAAAAGAGATAAATTATGTTTTTTAAATTTACACTTTAGCCACATTTTGCTGATTTTCTTGGCACCTTTGTTTTACTAGTTGTTCTCAGTCTAAGTGAGTGATTGACACCAATCCTTTGCCATTTATAACACTTTCATTTCTGAACAAATAGTAAAACAGTTTTAGCCAGTATTGTAAAAACCCTTTCAAGTGAGCATTATAATTAACAATGTACAAATTGAATGAACCAGGACATGAGGCGGCTAACAAGGGAACATTTAGTCAGCAAATTAACTGCCTTCGTTGTGCAAAGTACAGTCATCTGACAGCTGGCAAGTTCTCATTTTTGTTAGCTTGTTTCCGTTGTTCAAGAAAGCGACACTTTAGCATCAGGTGAAACTAGAAATCATGTACAATTTGAAGATATATAGAAGCAAGTCTTTAAGTGCATTTTACATTTTACATTATACTTATTGTCACGGTTTTAGTGCAAATTCGTAGCTAATTTCGAGTATTTTGAAATGGGTCATCTATATGTTTACCTTATCTTATTACCGACTACGGAAATTTTGAGCGGAAGCACAATATTCCTCAATCATTTTTATCGGCCTCGTTCTTTTATCTTCTTCTTACCGACTTTTGTTTTTAAAACAAGAACTGAAACTTCTCCATCGTTTTCACCATCCTCAGTCAAATTTTTCTTGCGTTTCAGTCAGTAGGTATGTTATCACTGAAAAGGTCAATCTAATTTCTGGGTTTGCAGGGAGTTATTTTTTGAAAAAAGTTTTTCTCACATTCTCAGTTTTGAGTTTAGACAATCCATTTTATTAATTTCTACTTTATTGCCGCATTCAAAAGTAAAACTATCAGCCGTATATTTCATCACAAAACTGAACCCATCAGTTAATACTGTTTATTGTTTCTCGGCGCCAAGACCACGTTACCAAAAGCTAAATAACCCAAGGACTCAGTATCTAATTTCCTCCATGGAATAATCTAATATATTGTACTTGGTCACCGATAATGTTTCACATGGCATCGGTTTTGCTTCATCGGCTGACACAATGAGGTGGTCATAAAGAACCCCAACGCTGTTAAGTTTGCTGAAATGACAAACATTGTGAACATTTCAAGATAAAAATAATTTTCAACGAAGGAGCAAGAAACAGCAATGCAAACTTTAGACTTAACCGGCCGTTATTTGTTGTCAACTGTGCTTTACTGCAGGTTCTCAGCCACGTTGATTTGATGGTATTATTTGATAAAAAGATCTTTTTTCCCGACTCTTTAATTGGTTAAACTGATAATGTTGTGGGGATCTTTGTCATCGAAATCAATCCTGTGTAGTTTATGAATCAAGATTATATAAGTTTCTGCCAAAGAAATATAATGCGTCAGTCATCTGAAAGATGACTCAAGTAGAAACGGACATCTTGCATGAAGTCGCATTTTAGAGCCTCATAATCAGAGCTTTGTGAATACACAGATGCCGTTAATTAACGTACAGATCGCATTTCCTTGGCACCTAACACTTATCAATATGTTCGAAAACCCGCACCGTATTTACGGCGTTTTGTCCTCAATTACAACGTAGCCAGCAGCAAAAATCGATAAGGAAAGACTTTGTAATACTTCATTGTTAAATGCAAATCTCATCAAGGCAATGCAACAGACCATTTCAAAGTTTGAATAGACGTCAGACATTGAAAAAGGAGAACCACAAATCCACCTAGAAACTTGTGAATTCAGTCTGAGGCATATTCCGTCTATTACTAAATTTAGATTTAGTGAAAACATGACTCATAATACTGTTATTTGGACGAAAATCGATGTACAGATTTCATGGACAAACAGGCTTGGCGGAGATGAAAAAATCATATATATAACGTTTCGCAATACTTCTTACGGTCGCCTTTACCTTTAGGATAGAAAATGTTTTTGTATTCACTCTCATTACTTCATGAGTCATCAAATCATCGCGGTAAACCAGATTTATTTACATTAACATAGGTTTTCATTAACTGATGAAGTCTTTTTTGCTAAGCGTTTCGTTGCTTTCCTGCTGCATGTGCGTTTATCTTAGTACAGATTTGTTTTATTCTCTTCATTGGAAGCAAAGAGGTTTTTTGGAATTTGAGTCGGTCTGTATTATGTGTCAAGCTGGCGGCTCAATCCGACTATTAAATAACCATCCATTGAGCAAGTTAATTCTCAAACTTCAGCTGGCATTAAAAACAATAAAATAAACTTTCAATTCAAACCTCACTTTCCACCATTGATTGAAAATTGTGAAATTAATTTGAACATATGCTAATAAGGTGTCGTCAATTAGTAGAGTTTAATTTTCAAGCAATTCTGCGTTTGTAATGAATAAAACTATACTGGATAATACCTTGCGCAATATTTCCTTCTAGTTTCCATGCAAAAGCTAATTTCTGTTGCCTAACTTAAGACGACGCAATATTATAATAAAAGAAAGAGTGACACTGTTATTTTTTTTCAACTCTCTTTTTCATGACAAAGCGTTTTTGTCATGACTAGCCGTGACCAAGGGAAATCCAATATCCCATGTCGCTCATATTCAAATTAATGACAAACGACCCGCAAACAAGCTCCAAATGTCATCTTACTGTTGATACGAAGGCCTTCTGTTTCGATCGTCAATTGAGATTCGCGCTGTGGAAACATCACGTGGTCAGAATCTTCTAAAATCCACTCGCTCCATTATTTATATTTGGCATTGCTGGATGGACAACTGAATTTAGCAATCTTGATAAAGTTTGCGTTTAAACAATATGACGAAGTATATAAATCTTATGAAGTTAAGCTTTCATAAAATGTTTGTGCGAATTAGCTGAGTTTAGTGTTAATTTCACTAAACTCGACTCCCAGATGTTTTATCCGAAAAGGAAAAGAAAAACCAGAGGTTCCTTTGAGATGTCATTCGACATTTTTATTACTTAGTTCTCTTCCTTGATTAATATTTCATGCCATTTAGATATTCTGCTGTAGTAACATGTCATAAAAAACCCTGAAATTCAATTGGTAGCCTTGAAATCATAATTCAAAAGGCGTTCAAAATTATTCCAGATTATCAGCAAAACAACTGCTTAATGAATCCGTTCAATTATGACTGCCACATTTGTTTTTACACCATACGGATTTTTAAATATTAATTTTAGCTTGGTTCTTATTTCAAGCTTCTCAATATTCAAAGGGAACAATTTGATCTCAACATCTTAACACAATTTTCATTTCTACACAGATCTATGTGGCAATCAAAACAATACCATTAAGTATCATAATTAAGGCTTACATTAACTCATCCAGTTTTTGCATTTTTGCATTTGTATTGGGCCATGAGATCTACTTATCTCAGTTGCGATCTTAAGCAAAGTAAAAAGAATACAAAGGTTTAAGCTAGTATGGCTTGCATTAAGATATAATTATTTTCAATTGAATTCAGGTTGTCCGAGATATTGCTATCGCCTCGTTCGAGTATAGCAAAACTTTTCCGATAGTTAATATGCTGACAAAACAAGCACTGATTTGTCCGTATAAAATCGTATTCGGTTCTTTCCCAAACTATAAAAACCTCCTCTATGACTAGCTTAAGAATAAACTTTTTTTCGTAATCTTGACTACTCTGCGCACTTGATAGACAGTTGTGTTTGTTTTGATTTGAACAAAAAGGCAATGACTCGAATAAAGGTTCTTAAAATTAAGTTACAACACAGAAGTGAAAACGAAATTAGCTTGCTGTTTAAATCGCTCGGCCTTACTTGATGATGCCGAACTAATTTGTGCATGAATTCTACAATCAACGTTGGCGAATGGCTTGAAACGACTTGGATCCTTGTGTCCCTTTCTTATTCTGAACTATTAACAATTATACTCTGGACTCATTAAAGTACTTTTTCGGCCGTGTTTGCTTATTCATCCGCACTACTTACCTTAAATTGATGTATGTTTGAAAATGTACTTTCAAGTTTGAATGACTCATATTTTTGTTCGTCGAAGTTTTGAACAAGTTTTCAATTATGTTTTAACTTTGTATTTCAGTTCATTTTGTTTAAAAATTGAACTTAAACGCGACAGAACAAAGAACTCAAACCATTATCCAAGTCACGTATTTCATACTCATCAGTGTTCTTTCTAATTATCAGAGAAAACGAATGAATATGGTCGCAAATGTTGTAAGCTAAAAACATTTTGCGAACAAGAAGGAACTGAAAATAGATGAATGACTTTCATGATGCCAGACTCAATGTTCTCAACGCACTAGTGTATGTTATTGTTAAAGTCGGTTTAATAAAAGCGGTATTCTTTGCTTGTGTTCCAACAAAATTCGTTACCTGTATATTTAGAGTCACATACGCATGGTCGTTTGAAAAATAAACCTTTCAGTTTACGGGTCCTTTTTTGTGATACCATCAGCTGAACATTTTTTTTTTGTCTAGTATCATTAGCAACCCGGTATATGTTTTGTTAAATGCAGCATGTACGTTAAACCAAGGATTTTCTAACGATAAGCACGTTGTACATAAACTTGGTTTTCTCTGATGCAATATAATTACCGCAGTGGCAAATACAATCGTTCCTCTATTGCTAACGAACGATTTACAAGTGTCATGTTGATTTTTAATTTACTATCATTTAGCCTTCCTTTAGTTCGGCGGCAAACAAGCTTAAAACATTAAGATCAAAACTCTCAGTCGTAAAAGTAAATAGAGCGACACGTATTATAAATAATAAACATTTTCTCCAGACGAGATACCGCTTCATCGCTTTTATTTGTATTAACTCAAGTCTCATTTATTTCGTTTATTATTGGAAAACATCTAAATTATTCAATATTTTGGTGTTGAAACTATAGTAATCTCAAACGCTCAAGTAGGAAAATCACGTCGATCCAAAAAGAAAAAAAAGAAAGTAGAGAGAAACTTTTTGGTTTGAATTGGTTTGGTTTGCTTCGACACTTTGTTTACTTGTGAACACGACAAACGTTCGTAGTCAGAACAATGTAAACCCAATATGGCATGAATAAAAGACACAATACAGTTCTCTTTGTTGCAGCAGCTAATTATCATAAAAAACACCTGCCAGAATATGTTTATTTCTCATATTTGCAACTCTAAACATAGCCTTGAAAGCATGGCTGTCACACAAGACTCTTGCAGTTTGCCATTGTTCAAGCCTTCGTATGGGTCTTTGGAATTTTGCACATTATTTAATAGCTCGGTTCACTTAAATCGCGTTAGCATCGACAAAGTGATTGGAAACGAGTTTTAAAGGATTACATTCAATTTGCGTTTTACATCACGTGTTGGTTTCATTAAACGCGCGTGTGCAGTTGAACTGGTATTGGAATATCCGCACTTTATCTAAGTAGTGTTCCTTAGAAGACTACTTTGAGGAAGACTTCACGATTTCAGGTCAAAGTGCTTTGGTAAAAATGAAAAATGTACAAAAGAAAATAAATTAGTGGTAAGTAGTGGTGTTATAATAATTTTAAGCGAGTTCAACAGTCTTATCTTCTTTTCATTCATAGTACCTGCTGTTTTCTCTTTAAAAAATGAATTTGTAATGACCTGTTAGCTCATCTTCGGAAAAAGGAAATTATACTTGCAAAAGTGCATGTTCACTAAAACAACAATGGACCAATAAACCGCGGCAAAATGACTGTGTTCAGCAAAAATATATATATACATCTAAACTGCTGACTCGTGTGTTGCACGCTGCCTGGTGGGGAGCTGTCTCGCAGTTCTCCCATCTCATTGGCTTAGCGCGCGAGTCTCTTTATAATAAAAACAATGGGGCCACATGTTATTTGAATGCTACTTAAGGCAAATCCAGTCGTCTTTTTGAAAGCTATTCACGTCGCTACTGATTAAGTGACAAAAAGGGATCTGAAAGACCACTGGGGCAGCTGCGAGCTGAAAACGGAATCACAAGCGACGGGCACTACATTTAAGGGATCGAATTGTGAGCGTTCTCAGCCATTGTTTTGTCCTTAAAAGACTGCCTTCCTTCCATTCACACGATTATATAGCCCGGACACGATAGCGTGCGCTTCTCAAGGCCGGTGACAGTTCATAATTCCCTCCGAAACAGACAGCATCCAGGAGCACGAGTTTCTAACCACGCGTTTGGTAACGATAATCTAGCTCACAAGATTTATTCTACTAAATTCATTACAATGGGGGACGAAATGCTGAGTGTATTTTACCGCGGAGATCTGTTTGGAACAAACCCAAAACTTTCAGGAAACAATCATATAACCTCGTTGAAACCAATGTGGGATGAAGAAGGCGAGTTTCGCCTCTTTCGCGATTACTTTGGGCTCATTCATTTGGTAAAGAACACAGCAATTTGTGGGGAGGACAAACACAATGAAATCGACAACTTTTACGACTTTAAATTTACGCAGCGTGCACGAGGAGACAGTGTCGGATCAGATCGCTCATTCTCAAGCTGCAGCTCTGCTGATCAGGAGGTGAACTTTGAAAGTTTTACCGCCAAAGCTCCAGGATCTTCATTAGCTCCGGGAAGCCCGCCTGGTAGACCAACGGCAAAGAGAAATACAGGAGACAACGAAACGACCTCGAGGAACCGCAAAAACCGAGGAGGAGAAAGTGGCTCCAAGTCATCGAAAAACCGAAACGCAAATGTTTGCGTATTTTGTCGAAACAACGGCGAAAGCAAGAAAGTTTACTCGAGTCATATACTGAAGGATGTGCAAGGGAATACTACCTGCCCGATCCTGCGCGCATATACATGCCCTCTGTGTAAGGCCACTGGTGACGAGTCTCACACCATCAAATATTGTCCGAAAAACAAAAACGCTACAAAACAGCAAACAAAGGCCTAGAGATTAGCTATTGGAACATTGAAACTGGGAGAAACTGCCCAAAAAAACGGGTAACGCTCAAAGTAGGAACAATTCAATGAACTTTGGCAGCGGCTGTTGAACCAACAAATGGCCAGAGAAATACAACTGCGAGAAGGAAGAACCTGGGCAATTCTGCACACACAATATGTTGCAATGATTGATTATTTCGAGGGCTTTTAAAGCAACAAACACCTCAACTAAAGTGTACAGTATGGTTATAATAACCTTTTTATAGATTTTGTAGGGACTTATTGTTTGAAATTGATGTTAACTAAATGATCTTTTCTTTTGAATTTTCACTGATAATATTCAAAGTATTACAAATGAAAGTATTAAAATTGGCTTGCATAATATGCTGGAGACAAACCCGCAATTATGTGGAATCCAGTAAAATATTTTAGACTCGTTTATTCTCGAAAGCATTTAAGCGAGTATATTATTGAAAAGTCGAAAAGTACTAAAATTCAATATTCCTCTTTGAAAGCGGAATGTTCCTTCTTTGTCTTTAATCCAATGGATTAGAGTTCGGTTTTACACCTTATCTATTCATTATTTATTTCTGAGAGAAATTAACTTGATATTTCAAATGACAAACTATTCTATAAAAACAATTGTGAATACATGCAGTAAAAAACAATTTTATTTTAATGTTTTACAAAGCTATATTATTTCCAGCACCAAACTACACTGTCACTCCAATGAAGATCCACTCCGGACTGACTTTGAAAGATGACAATCTTCATGGAAGGGTGTAATGGATCAATCTACAACCTAGCAATCGAATATACTTTCTTTTCCTTTTTCTAAAATCTTATCTTGCGAGAAATGAATTGTTCATTATGTAAACTCTCGGACAAATAATGGCAGAATATGTTGTCAATTTAGACGAACTATGTATGAATAGGGACCATAAATTTTGCCTGAAATATGTAATAATGTTATATGACTTCATCTCACACAATTCTGTGTTTGGAGTCGAAACAACTACTTATCGAAATAAAAGATACCCTAAGTGACATTAAACTGTCTACATATTGAAATGTTGCGCACAAGGAAGCAAGCATACAAACGTGCGCTCAGACAAAGCAGTAGTTACTTCAGTTTCTTTTTAATTTAATACCACATGCTCGAAACACAGCTCATTGCCCAAACGTAAACAACTTCTTTGATGATTAAACTTTCGTTCTCAAAACAAGTAATACCGTTATCTTTAGAAAACGTTTTCCGACATGTTTACTTCCGTTTGTCAAAAGATTTGAACAATTTTCCTGCAATTTGCATAAGTGGGCTTTTTTCTTCAATTCTACATCACGGAATCGAAACTACTAAGCTCAAAATGAGAAACAATTACTTAGGCCTGTCCTTTCATTTTTTTCTATTAGTTTTATTTATTGAATTTATATTTCAAAGATAAGGAAAGTTTTCCCCTTATTCCTTGAAATCTCGCGTAAAAGGTGAACGAAACACAACACGGAAACCAAATGCTCCTTAGAAGCCATACTAAACCCAAATTCTCTCATAGTTTATAACGTGAGAAGCCGAAAATAAAAGACTTATAAAATATTCAGTATTCTCAGCGTTTCATTAAGTTAATTGGAAGGCCTCCTTTAAATACAACACAGCGTGCTTCAGCAAGCAAGAATATTACTACAAAATCATTGATCTGCAATTTGCCTCAAAGCTTCAAGTTTATGAGAAAAAGCTAATCGACGCCTGAGCAATTGAATGGAACTACGGCTTTTAAATTACAGAATTGTGTGTTATCGCAAACGCTCTGTCTCGTGTAATTGCACTTCGGTCAAAAGTTTAGCTTCAGCCATAAATATATGTTCCAAGTCGGCTGCTAATATTGGACTTGAACCAAATCATCGATGCTTGTTTGTGACTTAGGACTGTTAGGTATAAAAAATTCTCAAAATATAACTTTGCTCGAAATAGTTATATTTTGTATTGTTTGAATCAGGAAAACCAGCACTTTAGCTCGGGAGAAAATGAAGTTGGAAATTAAATTGTAGCTAGACATAAAATACCGGCGATACTAAACGATATCATTTATATTATATCACACTGGTATAATTTACTTTATCTTTCTCGGACGAAAAACCGAAAACGTGTTTGTAATCCAAAAAGTAAGTGTCGCAGCTAAGATATTTAATAAAAGTAATTGTCAACTTTTGAAAAAAAATTCTAATAGTTTTTGAATTTTGGAATCCGAAATTCACTGGTATTCCACCGATTTTTGTTTGGAGTTTTAAAATAATATAAAACCGAATGGAAAATATTGGTTATTACCGGAACTAAAGGGTTAAAAACAGACTTAATAAAGAAATAAAATTGACAACTTGTGAAAACAAGTTGCTCCAAAACATCGATTGACTTATTCTGCAACTCCAGCTATAGACATCAAGTTTCAAAATAGCAACAAAATCGGAGTATGGTAAAGAAATTACAGATCTACATCTGCACATCAAAAATAAAATGCTTCAAAATCATTTAGCTTTTATCAGAGGGTTCAATTTCTGTCAAAAAGAATTAATGAAAGCAGCAGAGATAGTTGTCAAAAGCGTTTCAAGTTTGCAGGTGATTTAAAAGAAAAAAAAGGTACCATTTACTGAAGAGAAGCTAGTCGTTAATTATACATTTATGATAATGAGCGCAGTTCGTAGTCAAGTTGGCGCCTCGCTCTGCGTGTGTTGTTGCTACTGAAACGACCACTTGGCTTTCCAAGTGAGCTTTTTAAAAGCTCACGTTCAACCATATTTAACACAAAAAAGAAATCAATACTTATGTATTGTGTCATTTTTCACAAATCCTTTTTTCAAGCAATAATCAAATATCATCTTAGTAAATGAAAAGTATTTTGAACTTTCTTCCGCGGAAAGCTTTCTTTGTATTTATTGAGAAACGACGATTAACTGAATGTGTGAGAAACTGTGACTGCTAAATGTAAACAGTAAAATATTCGTTCCGGACTCCTCTGAGAGACGGCGCCCTTTGGCTTAGATCTAATTTAATACCTTCAATAAAAACACTGTTCTCGACACCACAAACTGTTGAATTGTTGACATAGTTCATTGCTTCTCAATTGATCATCATTTTCTGCAGTAAATTTCTGGGCTATACCAAAAGCAAACAACGACAAAAGCTGGAACTTGTTGTAATGATTTTGTTGCAAGCAAAGACCGCTGTATGCACTTTCAAAGGTCATGTATTACATTATTAAAGAAATGCTTGATATTTATGGAAACATTCAACGTTATGTTCAGTCGTAAGGATTATGTATACGGTTTGCGGTCATTGAACGTATAGAATTTTATTTTGAAACAAAACTACAATAGCTTTGTTTGCAAGAAATAGAAAATTATTATTTCTGCAACATTCAGTGTTTTGTCTTCTGTATTTCATAATAAATTGTAATTTTTCCTGCCTCAGGGTGCAAAGCACACGGAAAAAATTCTAATTTTCATATTTCTATAAGAAAATAAATTGATTCATTTGGACATAGTGATTGGGACCGCTCCTAGACTATTGATAAAACTTCAATTGTAATGGGTCCATTTGGAAACTTTACCAATAACACAGCTATTATTCAATCGTTTAGTCCTTTCTTGTTAATAGAACTTCGGCTTAATTATTCCACAACAGAGTGTTCTTTTATTAATATCTTGCAACCAATCGAGCAAAAATCGTGTTATATTGTTTGGGTAACAAAAACAACAACACGAAAACTATAAAATGATGCCAAGTTTGCTACTGATTGTGGTTTCAAATTTCTTTGACTGATCATTAAAATTATTTCATCTGCACGCAAATCGCTAATTTGTGTTTTTTAGTTTCCGTATTACTGAGTGCCTTCTATCTGATGGTTCTTTTTCCGCCTCTGTGTAAACATATATTCATGTAAGTGTATATCTTAATAATGACTATGCTTATCGAGTTACTATTAGTCTTCTCATCTTCCATTCCTTTTACATTTCCTTTAATCTTTTCCTCTGTTTATCCTTCTCATTTCTCAATTTGTTCAGTTACACATACACGTTGCTGAGTTTTCTCTTTTTTCTCTAATTGTCCAGCTGCCTGCTAGCTGGCTGGCTGTCCTCATTTAAATCTGAAAGCCATTTTAGCCTGAGTGTCAGTATACTTGCATGATTGTTTAATTTATCGGTTGTAAGTAACTGACAGTGTTCCAGCTTGTCGTTAGCTTAGTATTAAGTTCTTTTCTTCTCCAACATCATACTCACGTGCACTCTACTCTGACCGGTTCTTCCCCTATATGTGTGTATTATGCTAAGCTAGGACCGCTGAATTGATCAGTAGTGAGATCTAGACGGGGTTAGAAGAGTGTCATTTGATTGCAAAAGTTTTAATATGCAATCGTAACTTGAAAAGCTTTTGTTCACCTTTCCCCTTATTCTTTTATAAGTGCACACAAACACACGCACACGCATGCTCACATACAAGATATGAATTAATTGGACCCTTTGGCAAAATTATTTTCTAGTATCTTTTTACACAAAGTCGGTAGTTATCCTTTTCGGTATCTATAATTGAGATCAGTGCAAACTTTTCATGAAACCCATGCCATAGCAGTACGTTTAGCCTAAATATTACTGAAAGAGCATTGAACTCAACGATATGCTCCGAAAACGTAATTACTATTATTATTATTATTATTATTATTATTATCGTATTTCACTGATAGCTGCAGCTGGCAAAGTTGTAACCTGCATATTGTACTGAATATCGAGTAAATATGAAACATTTCACAGTGGTTTGCTCAACAGACATCGAAAGATAATGATTATAAAACCGGCCCTTATAACATCTTATTGCGAGGGTTACTGATTACGTAAATATTTTTCTTTGACACGAAGTGGCCTTTAGACAATAGCTCTGCAGTTTATCATATGCAAAAGCATGGAAGATAACTAATTCTGGCTGTGAAAATTAATTTTTGCGTCAAAAACTTCGCTGCAACAACTTCCCATTGCTATCCAAGGTTAAGATGGCTTGATAAGGGCAAAACTATAGAATAGCGAAATTTATCTTTCTGTCAATGTAACAATTTGCATTTTTTCTGACTTTCCACACAAGTCATGTTCTTTATAATTCAGGAAATTGTGAGGCGTGCGTTTCAACTTGATCGATTGTGCAACCTTTACACTTTTCCGCAACGTCCAATGAAATCAAATGGTCGACTCTTGAAGTGTTTTAGTTAATGGCTTGAAATAGTTATTTTGGATTAACTTGGCTATGGCAAGGCTGTTTCAAAGAGTATCCGTTGTTGTGCAAACTTTAGTTGCCAATTTTGTCATATACAAATCTACAGAGTACATTTTATGTACATTCGGACGTGGTTTCTTGCCATGGCAATATACTCGACATTACAAAGATACACAAAAATTAAATAAAAATACCCATGACTAACTTTAATTCACCAGTCACTGTCTTCCACACTCTCAGTGAGCAAAATATCAACTGCAAACCTTATTGATTTTCATTTTACCTTTTTGTGGCAAATTTATAATTGTTACTTCAAAATATTTTGGAACAAAGGGTTGTTTTGTCGTGTATGCTTAAACCTGGTTCAGACTTGTGAAATATGCATAAGCACAAGCATAAGAAATTTAAATAACAAAGGAAAAGACAATGATACACCTGTATGAGCTTATTCCATCTCGTCGCACACTTGGTATTCCTTTGTCTTTTCCTTTGTTATTTAAATTTCTTATGCTTGTGCTTATGCTTATTTCACAAGTGTGAACGAGGCTTTACTGTTCCGATATTCTAAAATCAAGATAAATGTGTTTCCTCTTTGAAGACTTACTATTCAGTCAGTATATTGTTATCATTTTGAAAAGTCACATATCTTATATCAGTTATATGTAACAACGCGTTGGAGCGTACACTCGTCCGAAAAAATCGTTTTTTGTGCCCTGAGCGAGATAATATGACATAATTTTAACTCAGATCAAAACGTTTTGATGGAGATCTATCAATTAAAAGTCTGAGACTGATTCACACAAGAGAGGTCATACAGTATTTCAAGGCCTCATTCAAGATGAACAGTCTTCAGTTTGTACACCCACTCCTCGCCAAGCTAGTTGCACCTATAGCAGCCAAATCTCCCAAATCAAACGACGGTTATGAATATTTTAACAATCAACAAGCCATTTCCACCGTCAGCTCCTTAAACCCAATATTACAAGAAAAAAGGATTCCCATTTTTTCAAACAAAAAATCATGCTAATGTACGCTTATACAAAGAATCGCTGACTTCTAGTGTGGTTTCAACTAAAGCCTTTATTTCTTGTCAGAGGTGTTAGTTAGTGCAAGAATATTGCCATTTAACGCCGGTATACACAAGATGCTAGAAAACTTTTGAGCAATTTTTTCTTTGGGTTTTTTGTTTTAGAGCAACTTCTGAGCAACTATTTTTTGTTTTTCAAGCAACTTTTGAGCTCACGGTAACTTCTGATGTGTTGTTGCGAACACTGGATTTACAAAAGAGAGAATACAATACATTCACGGGGGTGTCGCCAGGGGG
>JANRMR010088193.1:0-13605 GCA_025434825.1 Bergia sp. 'catenularis' | reverse complement strand
ATATTGGGGAACAGGGAATTAACAAGGGACCAAGTAATATATTGGGGAACAGGGAATTAACAAGGGACCAAGTAATAATTGGGGAACAGGGAATTAACAAGGGACCAAGTAATATAATAGGGATCGAAAAGGGGAATTAACAAGGGACCAAGTAATATATTGGGGAACAGGGAATTAACAAGGGACCAAGTAATATAATGGGCATTCCACTAAAGCCCACCGCTCCAGGAGAGAAATACCTTGTGTCACTAGATTTCTAAGAGTTGCGGATACCTTGTCGAAAACAAGTTCACATTAAAAACTCTAGAGTTATTGAAACCCAAAATACTTTCCTTAAATAATTGTCGTACCCAAGGTTTACTTTCGACCAAATTTACCAGTTCTGACTAAAAGCTCTTGAAAATGAAGTGTCAATAATTAACAAGTCACAAGGCTACACGAATTACGTACACAAAGTAATCCTTGTAATATGACACATTTATCCTCAGACTTTATATAATTCTTCCAAGTGTACTCTGTCTCCATAGGGTTGCCCAGTATTTTACAAAACCAATTCATGGTCTTATCTGGAGCGAGTTAATCATCTTTCGAAGTTTGGCAAGTTGTGAAAAAGATCACTTAGAAAAGTCTTGCTTTCTTATTTAACTTGTTTGGGCAAAATGGCTAGCTCTTGTCTGTTACTCACTACATGTCTGTCTAATTGGTCTTCTGAAATTCTTGTTCACCATGTGAGATGTCGCCTGTGTTTCAGAGTCTCTCTTTGTTCATCTTTCGAGCATCGCCCTGCCAGCAGTAAACAAAGAAAGAGTCTGAAACTCAGGCTATATGAGATCTGGAGTATGAAACGTTTGTCACTGAGATTACACAGCAAACAAATCCATGAAAATTGTCTGGTAAGATGTTATTCATTTAAAAAATGCATACATGTTAATGTTGGTACAGATCCAGAATTTTAGTGATTTTTGTCAAAATCTACACGTTTTATGCAAACTTTTTTGCGTTTCGTTGTTTCATCAAACCAAGTGGATAACCCACAGCAATGGTTACAACATGGAGCCAACTAGCAGCATCATAATTTACACAAAATAAACAGTTTTATAAACAGTGTAAATCTTCATTTGATATCTTGTATACACTAAATATGTAAAAAGACTCTTTCAAACTCCATTCCATGAAGCACCGCTAGAAGGGGCTTGAACGTAATTGAATGGAAAATGGCCAGTTCGATCATTCAGCTCTCCAAACCAGGTTCCATCGTCATTTTTTCTTAACACTTTTATCCAGTCACCCCTCTGCAAAGATGAAAACAGAAAGTGTTTAGCTCTTAACCCAGCAAAACATTTTTTCCTAAATTGTCCAGTGTATTTAAAAGTATTTTTAGCAGTAACTACAGCAATAACGGCTTCAACAATACATTTAAGAACAGTATCAGTCTTTATAGTAGTAAAAACCAAAACGACAGCAGCAGCAACAACGCAAGACATACAACAACAACAGCGGCAACAGTATTTACAGTTAAAGTAACAGGAACTACAAAAAGTTCAGGGATGCAGCTTGCCCAATGCACAACATGCGATATGGAAATTATTACAAACTAAGCAAACAAGCACAGAAAACTTTTGTCATTCAGCACTGCTGAAAAAGCTCCTAAAATAGGCGGTGGAAATATTAGCAGGGTGTCAAGCGCTTTAGGCGTCCAAAAATATAGGATTATAGGACACCATCACCTAAAATATAGGACAAAAACAGCAAAAATATAGGACTCATAAATACTATCATAAAGGTCCAAAGTAATGTTTTTTTATTTAATACAGACCCTCGATATATTGTATTCGTTCCATATATTGCCAAAACCAAAGGAAAACAAAAGTAAGGCACTTTTTCGGTTTTGATAATGTCTTTCAAACTTACAATTAGTCTCTCATTTAGAAAGTCAGCAATAACGATCAGTTTTTTTCCTTGGGTCATTACGTCAACTCAATAACAATAAAACCCTTAGCATATCGTATGGCCAACTACAACAGCAGTATGAAATTTCTTTCAGTTCAATAATAGTTGGCAATACCAACAACTGACTCTGTCCATAAGCTCGGTACCATAACAACTTTGTACATAGAGGCGAGTAGCAACTGAGCAGAATTTCATGTCAGTAACACTTAAAATTACAGAAAGGCGACATAAAATTCAATTTAAACTCAACGTCCTGGATGCACTTGACTCGACATGCAATTTCAGGTCAGCAACATCATCACCTTTCAACATCGGTGTTAAGGCTTTGTTGTTGTGCTTCTACCAGTAGATTTCTTCTTCTTCTTTACTTCGGGCTTTGGCAAGGAGGAGGACAATCTTGTGTGCTTCGCAGCAGTTGCTCCCAAGCTTTTTTCAATAAACTTTAAATTCATCTAATTCTTTTTTATGTTTTTTAAAACTTTTTGTGAACGAAGGCTTAAAATACAGGGAATTATAGAACATTTACTCAATTTATAGGACCTTATAGGACAGGTCTGTAAAAATAGGAATTTATAGGATTTTATAGGAATATAGGACTTGCTTGACACCCTGTATTAGCAAAAGCAACAAAAATGGAATGTTCGGCATTTGCAACAGCAATAGCAGCATTAATATAATATACATAAATAGCAACACAAGTAGTAAAAGGAAAAGGTGGTACCAAGTAAAGAGATATAATGGCAACAGCAAGTACAAACTTCATAAAGGAGAAGCGCATGTGAAAATAATTATTACCTACATTTGAAAATAATGCAAGCACTCCATCCCACTCTCACCACCAGATAGATTTAAACACTTCAGTCTGGGTGTTTCCAAAAATTATGAAAGGGCTTTACAACAGTTATCCTTGTTCATTTGTTGTGAAAGTAGGTCGACACATTTTAGGGTTACAGGTAATGGCAATTCAAACTGTTAAGAATATACAAGACATTGGCTACTTAATAATATCTTTACCCTGAACGTTAGCCTTGTGTCGTCATAGGGACAGATATGGTCCAATGTAGCCATGTAATGCCAATTTGATTCTTCTCCTTGGGCCTATGTACATTGATGACGTTAATTTACATTAAATCTTGGTCAAGAAAGCTATAGAGCATAACTGAATAGCAGCACATAGTATCAAACTGATAGTAAGTTTAGACAACGCATTACACATCTGACTGGAGTCATGCCTGTGTTCAGGATCTGGAATAAACAGGCTGTAAACTGAGTGTAGAAAGTGATCCTCTTACATGTTTATACGGCTTAATAAGGTTCGTCTCTGATGAAACTATTCAGTATATTAAACACTTTTATTTTAAAATCATTATTTTAAAATAACTGATGGCCATATTAAAACGACCAGTTCATCACTGTTTTGACTGCTATGCCATCCTTTTGTCATCAATCGGAAACATCGGATTAAAGGGGCTCATTTATGCTCAAAGTTTATTGATAAGAAAACTTAAGTTAAGATTTCTACAAACAAGCACTGTTTAGATACCACTCTACGTTTTTTGACAGGCAAATTAGGTCCGTTTTAGGTGTCGATTGGGTTAAATTGAACATATTTGTCCCGTTGTGGATCATGTTACCAATGAACACAATTTTTGCAGTAATAAATGGTTTTAAAATACATCAAAACTGCTTTAAAGATGTTTTTGTCAGAATATTTTCAACAATATACAACATTTGAACTAAATTTATTTACTCCTAAAAATTTAAATGGCTGTTTCACAGCTTTGCACATGCTCTGGGGTTTATTGACAAAAAGCTGTTTCAAGCTAAAAATAACATTCCACTGTTCAGATGACAATCTAAGTTTTTCAAGAGATAAATGCTGTGAATGGTTTGTTTAGGCGGCAATTAAGTTGGATTGTAGTTACCAATTTTTATGTTCTGGGCCAGAACACAAAGAAGTCAACTGCTTTAAAATACATAGAACCTTGGCAGAAGTGATTGATCATTGGCCTTTAGTGGATTAAGATGCTTTCTTTTAAAATTTTTTGCACAAATAACAAAATAATGTAACTTCTGAAGCGAAATAATTTATTGAGCCCCCTTTGTTGTTTTTTGTCTTGTCATTCCAAGGTTTTCTTCTGTACAGGGGAGACAAAACTTGAATGGTGACATTACATCTTAAAACTACAAAGTTTATCATTGCCTCAAGCCTATTTATTAACATTACTTGGTAAAAACAACTTTATTGCTACTACCAATACTTCAGCAATAACTTGTATTCAAATTATGCTACTGACCCCTCTTGTTTAGACTCTTTTTTAAAAATATGGCTAAGGTTTACTAATTCTTAGGTTTACAGATACTTTAAATAACAAATAAGATAGGCGGGTATGGGATAAAATATTAATAAAAACGAAGGTTTTTCATCTTATTTACTTGTCTGTTTTTCATAAGTAATTAAGTTCATTTCAACACTTCCGATTTACTATGGTACAGTATTTCAAATAAGCACAAATTTAGAGGCTTGGGGAATAAAAATTTGCAAGAGCTAATTCAACTGAGATGATGATAATTTTTTTTTCACAAGAAGAGAAGGGCAACTTTTTCATGGAAAAATTTTGAATGTAAATGTCACTCATTCACAAGTGATCCACTTGCTCCTTGGAAATGCATTATGAAGAACTGTAATTGTTGAAATTTTGATGGCAGGATTTTAGTCTTGGTTTGTTAATACTGTCAGAAGCACTTTTAAACAACAAAATTAATGTCTTACAATAAACTGAATCATTCTATTTCAGGGATGGAAACTAATGCCAGCCTGACAGCCAGTGGCCGCAAAATTTCACCTCAGGCCGGTAGATTTAATGGAACACCAGTCCATCTGGCCTGTACGTTTTGCGGAAAAAAGACACATATTTGTGCAGTATACTAGTGTTATTTTTTTACAATGTCAGCATCACTTTAGACTAGAAATGAAACTTTTGCAATATTTTAAAAACATTTGCATTCTTTGATTCATATCAATTTGTACAATGCAATCAATGGAAACACGTCGTGGATTTGTTTCTTAGAAAGACATTCACCTTTTAAAAGACTAGTCTAGCCTTTGACACATTTTAAACACCTATCTTACTTAATTACCATGATTTAGATTAATAAAAAAAATTATTAATACTAGGGCCGGTAAAATTTTTGTTGGGCCGGTGGATTCCTTTTGCGTTCTGGCCCAGCTTGCAGGTGCTGATCTAAGTTAGTTTCCACCCCTGCTATTTGCCCACTGAGTTTATTTTGTAGGGGGAAGCTTATACGTGGATAACAGTATTAGCTTTAAATATTTTAATTCCATTTTATACCGGTAATTTTTAAAAATTAACCAGTCTAAGATTGCATAACACAATTGTTTTTTAACCATGACGATTTCAGTATTTGAAGCAATTCTATGTCTTTTTATTCAACTGAACAATTACTGTACTTTTGACAATACTCACCTCTTCAGTGTCACTTGTCCTTCAAAACAAAATAAAACGCATGCTCTCTTCGTCATTCAAACGAAATCCCCCGACATGGATGTTCTTCTTGTAAAGTGTCACAAGTACATATTTTTAAAAACAGCACAGTAATCGAACCAAACATCCAAAATGATAAGGCAAGCAAAAACAAATTGAAAGATTGCATGAGATGAAAAGTTACAATGATTGGATTAAAATCCAAGTAGGTGATTGAAAAGCATTATGGATATGGTACATGTACAAGTTTGTAGATGAGTTTAGAAAATACATCAATAATATAACTTCTCCGTTAACAGGTGAAAACAAAGCCGTTGATTAAAAATGAACTTATTTTCACTGTCAATTGACGGACTTTTGACTAAATCAGATAATTCAATTTAATTTATCAATTATTTTGAAAATCAAATGAGGAAGTCAATTCTGAAAGTAAACCAAAATTACAAAAAAAAAATTAATATCATACAAATTTTCATTTATTTACTAGCCACCACCTGTAACTTATTCTTTCTGTGGCTTGATGACAAGGGACTTATATTAGCAAGAGGGTAAACAGAGGCTGGAAGTTTAATAGCTTTTTAAGTTAAGGTCTATTAATTTTACTTGAATCTTCATAAAAAATGCGAAGAAAATTAATTTTTTGTTGCTTTTATTAACTTCTATCTCAAGATACTTGCCAGAAAAAGTCACCAGGAGGGTGGAAATTAGCATAAATTTGCATACCAATGAAAAATTTTTGAAAAAAATTTAAGACTCCATACTGTATCTGAAAGTCATGTATTTACAAAGTTTTTTACTTAGAAAAGTACTGTGCATTAATTAGAACAATTAGTAAATGAAATGTTCTTCACAGTTTCTTAAAAGCCATCAATCTCAAAATTGGGATCTGATTTATTCGATTAAAGATCTCATTTCTTATTACGGTAAGCTAGCAACGTATTAAGTAGTTCTTCATTTCTTGCATTACACAAAACCAGATTTCACTGTTTGTCATGAGTGGAATTTCCTGTTTGGCAAAAAATACAGCCATGGCACTCATTCCTTTGTAACTGTGATAGGTCATTCATGAATGGCCAACATTGCATGTAATTTTTTTTAAAAATTAAAAAAAACATTGCATGTAATAACTCTATTTGATAACATTTCAAATAACTTCATAACTTCACCTATGCTATTTCTTTGTTATATTGAACTTTAGATGTCAACAAAAATGATGACAGAAACAAAACAGATTTATCAAATTTCCAGAATGCATTGCTAGCCACTAAATGAATGACATTAGGAATGGCAGTCACCAAAACAATAGAAGTAGGTCTGTAAAGAATAATTGTGATGTTTCAAACTAATATTTATTTCTTTCAAGTGCTATATATGCAAAGATTCAACTTACTATAGAAATCTCTGAAAGTGCCCCTTCAACTTGCAGTTCCCATGGCAACCATTACCATGGCAACCACTTATGATCACTTGCAGTGCAATGTAAACCAAAATGTTGTCCTTAAAATTTGATGAAACATCACCAATTTTGGCTTCACTTGCTCTCTCAAGTGCAGAACAATAGTAGAAAATTGGAGTGGGGGGGGGGGGGAGGATTTGTCCCCCCCTCTTCACCCCCAACTCAACCCAGCCCAGATAGGGATAAGAAAACATTAAATAGAGGGAAAATGATGTACATAACAAGATTGAGTTAAATTATTTAGTTTACAGTATTTAAATTAATATATAGTTTACATTAAATTAATCAAAAAATCAATTTAGTAAAAGATAAACAAAAGTATGAAAATTACAAAATATTAAATTCTTATTAGGCTAGTAGTGAAAGGTCTCACAGGCAAAACTTACGGTGCCAATTGGATTGGTTTCTCAACCAGCATATGCTTTAGGTTTGGTTATTACTGGCTACAGTAAGTGCTAGTTAAGAGGGGTCAGTAGCATTTCATGGTTACATTACAGTACAGGTTTAAAAACAGCATGCATTTGATTTCATTACTATAATTGATAAAATCAATTCCCTTAACACTAAAATTTTAACTATAAAGAAATTAAACAAGTTAAAGAGATCTATCAGTTGTTATTTAACTTAGGTTTTCATAATCCAGACAAGAACTTTTATTTGAGCCAACATTTTGCATAGAGTTTCGTTAATATGCACATTTCACTTAATATATGCATTAATAAATTTAATTACAGCCATTATATTGTTGTTAGGATCACAAAGTGACATGTCCAGTTGAAAAATGAACAAAAACAATAGTTAATGTTTGGTGAATGAAACTTTTAAAAATAAAAAAATATGGTGCTGTACAACTAGCTTAAATATGGTAAATCATAATTTCATAAATGGATAAAATATATGGAACAAAACAAGAAGTGCACTCCCACAAAATTCATCAACATCTTTCATTCCACTCTTTACAAAATCACAACCAACACAATACACTGTGACAGTACTGACAAGGACAAGACATATGCCATTTTAAATCTCAACCCAGCAATAATGAAGCAGTGAGTGCAAACAGAAAAGCCGAAATAAAATAAAGTCAAGTTCAGTTTGTTTCTTAAATATTCACAGGACTAAGTAAGATGTAAAAACTTGCTGTGAAATTCTTAATGAATGATTGATAAGACTGAAGAGGAATGTAAACCTCGACCACTGAGGGATACGGGCTGAATAGGAACAAAGGCTAAATCTTGAGTGTACAAACAGGAAGCAATGTATAGTTTGATAGATGAAAACCAAAGTTTTCACTGTGCTGGAAGAACCACAACTGAATAACAATCCCTCAACTCCAAATAATAAGACTTTACTGTCCCAGCAAATTCCTCCAAATGTGGGCACTGTTATTCCAGTAGCAATAACACCCTGCTGTTTTCTCTTTTCTTCATTGTTCCACTTTGCTGACACTATTCATCCAAAGAGAAAGTCATTTCTCCTAACAGTATCAGTTAAAATGGGTTGAATTATTGTGAGATCATCCACTTCAAATTGCCTAACATGAAATGCAAGATTTCCCCAGCTTGGATGAATGTATGGAAGCATCGAAACAAAATGACAGTTGAATGCAAGTGACTTAAACCACCTTGCATGGCTGATAAAAACAATTAGTTAGACCAATGACAAGGCACTGCTGATTACATACCGGAACTGTGACAGGTTTCACAGCAGGATTGTTGTAATCTGTGCTATATCGCTGACTGTCTCGCCCTGTGGATAACTTGCCAGGATCAGTCGGTCGAGCTGCGGGTGAAGCCTCTGTATGCTGTTATTGAAATAAATATTTAACAGTAAATGTGGTATTTTGATAATGATAAACTAGTAAGTTCAACAATAATTTTCATAGTAAAAATGCATGATGCTATTGGTCAGAATTGATAACATGATACACACTGGCAGGGCCAATTTTTTCAATACAGCAGGAGCAATATCTGCAACCACCTGAAAGTGTTTAAAATTGTTTTGTTTCCGGTTGTTTTTGCTGCATAATGGCCAAAAATTCAGCTTCTATGTTTGTTAAAGTGAAAAAAGAACAGAAGACAGAGCTGGTTAATAATTCACAACAACAAAACACAAAGAAATCGACAAATTTGCCTGGTGCAAAAATGGCTGTGACGATTTGGGACCAAAAAATAAAAATTCAAAATTATGGAATTTTTTTGCAACAAACATCTCTTCTACTCATAAAAAATGTCCCCTGATGATTTTTTCCACAAAAGCATGCTTCAAAGCATATTTGCTGCAGTTCTATTTTCTGCCTCACATCCCCCCCCCCCCAACAAAAAAATTGTTGCTTAAGCCGTGTTTACACTGAACTCTTCAATCAAATTTCAAATGTACATATAAATATAAATTTAAATCCCTGTGTCTGCAACTGAACAGTACTCTGGTATTATGTTGTCTTTGTGATCTTGAAGGAAAAAGAGGATCGAAATTGTCCAATGAGATGAAAGGCAGAATGTTACGTGCTGATACTGTTCTGTTTCCTCAGATGTCTGTAAGGATTTCAGGCGCATCAAGCATGATATCGTTTGAGAGATGAAGGTCAGAGGGAATTGAGGAAGCTCTGCTGGTTTGACTTCATTATCTTTTTTCCCATGGAATTGAGATCAGGTGCTGCTGAATTTCTTTGTTATATTTTAATTTTCACTGTCAGTGTTGGTTCCTTTTGTGAGGGATCTAAAACATGGAGGTAATTTTATGACAGGTGTGATGAGGATAGGCATTTGTCTTAGACAGTGTGAAACTGTATTGAACACCCAGATTGAACAATTTGTTTTGATTTAGCTGAAAAAACTCACGAGACTTGCAAATCCTGAACTACATACATTTTTTGCCCTTTGAGAGAGTGCATGAAGACATCATGAAGTCTTGTGATCACAGAACTTGTAGATGCTCAAAGGAATGAGTGTTTACAATTCATTTTCAATTGAAAACTCCCATCACTAATGGTTGCCACAGTTGGCGGGAGACTCGAATATGAAGGAATTGCTCAGAGGGCAGAGTTCTCATGGGATTTGACAACAGATTTGAAAGTCTTGTGGCATTTAGTCTACAACAATGCTGGAATTATTTCAAACAGTCAAGCTCATGAAGACTAACACCCACTGAGCTATTACCATCCACCCAAATATACTTTTGTGTACACTTTTAAAGCCAATTAAGCATTTGATTTCCTCTCAAGTATCCTTAAGCTTTTAGATGTACCTGGTTGTTAGTTAAAGGGGTCTTTGGCTGTTTCAACCAAATGCACCCAAAATACTCTTTAAGTAATGATCCGTGCAAGAATGGGAGCAGACCATGGCAGAACGTCTGGTTTCCTTCAAACCCATAATTTAATTATCTCATTAAAATCCTGTATGCTGATTGGCTGAAATAAAAAAAATCGAGAAAAATACCCTTTGAAATTCGATGGAGAATGATTTTACAACCTTATTTGGAAGAGAGCCTTTGTTCTTGTGTCAGTCAAAATTTGGAAGAGTTTGGTATTGGGGAACTGGCACTATCGCAATTTTAGTTCTGATAGCGAGAATAACAAGTGGCTGCCATATTGGTTTGCAACTGTTGGCGAAATACTTTGGGCTTTTTTCTTCGTTTAATGTTTCCATTTTTAAAAATTTTCCTTGTAAATAGTTTATCTAAATTGTAAATAGTGTATATAGCTTTTTCATAATTAGTTTTTTATCGTCAAAATGCCGTTCGTACCTCAGTGCTATTGCAACAAACATGAGGAGTGGTTTCACGGGGAAGTGAAGTCAGCAGCTGATCTTCGTGTGGCGAGGGGTGAGGAGCTTCGATATGTCGATCGAAGTGGATGAAAGACACATGAACAGATCCTGCAAGATCCACTTGTTCATGCGGCAAGTGCCTTATACAGTTGGTGGCAAGTTATATTCAGCAATCAGTACTTCAGCAATTGGCTTCTTCAAGATTTGTACAAAGGAGGTGACTGTGCTGAGCTTGATCTTGCAAACACAGGCAAATTGTACTGCCTGATTCCACTGAGAGTATTTGAGAATGTAACTTGTTTAAAAATTGGTAACACAGATATTTCGAGTGTCCATTTGGCTGCTTTGCCACAGATATTCCAGACAGCACTCAAGCTTGAAGTTCTCGACATTGCCAACTTCACCGCTTTGCAAGGACACATGAGATTACGCAACCGTGAGATGAGGAACATTCAATTTTTGGATGTGTCATACAATCAGCAGTTCTCGGTTGCAACAGTGGCAAAATTGGCTAGTTTACCAACTGTCACAAATCTTGTTGTGAAGGGCATCAACCTTTCTGTAAATGACATGGTATCCTTTTCGCAAATTCACACTGTTGCAAGTGAACTGAGTCCATTTGGATTTGGGAGGCAGAGACCAAAGCTTGAATTTGGTGGGCCATTTTGGAGAACTGTTCTTTTGAACTGGACAAAGTTGTATGAAGTAGCTGACCTGAACTACATCAGAGAAGATAGAACTGAATGCGGACAGTTTGTTCTTCAGTTGTTCGTGTGGGAATGTTGCATCATTCTGCAAATCGTCTGCGGAACTCCGCGATAACGACAAAACTGTGTTATGTTATTGAATGCTTAAAGCACTCAAATATTTATGCCGCTATCTGATTTATTTGAATATTGTTGTTACATGTCTCAAATATTTCAAAACAAGTACATGCATTGCTCTACATTCGATTTTTTCTTGCCTAATTGTTTGTTTTCCGGCAAGTGAAACTGAACAATGGGATTTTGTTATTTCATAGCATCATGTTACGATCTTGAGAGGTGATAATGGACATATTGTAGCCTGAAAACCACGAGCAAGCACTCTTGATGAGATTTCTCCCAGTTCTCCAATATCGATTTTAAAGAAAAACTGATATAACGTACTTCCAAAATTGGTCTTTCATTTCTGATCAAAATCGAAACCTGCATCAAAGGGGAAGAAACTGAAATTCATGAAAAACTTTGAATTTCGCACCTTTTGCATGTGATACCCAATCAGAGTGCTGTACTTAATTGGATTGGACTATTTAGACATTTTGTGTATTCTGCCGGCACCCTGCTGTATTTGCTCCCATTCTTGCACGGATAATTACTTAAACAAAGCTTATGTCTGCTGCATAACAAAAACACAACAAGCTGGTCTTGTAAGTCTGCAGATCAGAGTTTTTTGTAGCTCATTTTTCTTTTTTGAATTTTCTGTCAATGCCATCTTGAAATGTGACAGGAGTATGTTGAAGTTGCCAGAACCCTCTCTTGTTTGCTGGCATTGTATTAGACAAGAGTGGAGTCCAGTACTTAATGACGCCATAACACATCACATTTGAAGATGGGGATGCTGGAAATCCAAAAATGAAAAATCACAAGACCAAAGCATCATTTTTCTGCTTTGCAGCACACCAAAGCTATGTTTAAAGAGTGTTTTGTGTGCAACTTGTTGAAACAGCCAAGCATCCCTTTAACAAACAGCACTACATCAGAACAAGAAAACAAGAACACTTTGGTGGCAAATAACAGAACTAATAAAACAGATGGGTTCAAAATAGCTGTCGGCTGCCAGCAATAGCCAGCAGTTTTAAGACCTTACCGGTGATTTTTATTTCTGCAATATAACTTTAGATTAGTGCTTGTTGCAATTGTGCTTGTTAGAACAAAATTATTTCGCTTCTGAATTGCACTTTGTTGTCATTACTTGAGGAGTGCTGACTTGATTGATTCATGAAAGAACTTCGTAAAGTAAAAATTTAATTTATTATGTACATGTAGCTGTGCATTGACAAAGTAAACGGAATCCAGGTCCAGAATCAGTGTAACAAGGTTTAGTTAATCAAAGTCCAGACAATTCATTTCATTTCAATTTATTCAAATAGTTCCAGCTCCCAGTTATACAACACTAATATGTAAGATTTGACTAGTCTTAGTTATGTAACTTAACCCCCAAACACACCTGCACATTAATGTTATACATGACCTTTACTGCCTGAAAAACAGCTGGCAAAAATTCTGGGCTGCATAAAACAGCCTACAAAATTAGGCATATTTTCTGAACAATATTTTGAACACTGAGAGATATGAACACTTAACTATTTCTTGTCTGTTTTATACACTTTAATGATGTTTACTTAACTACATAATTATACACTTACTGGAAGAACATATGGTCTGGGAATCATTCCTTCTCTCCCAGCACTGTCCCTTGCTCTCCACCAGTTTTCTTCTTCTTTCTTTATAACTGTTAATATGTCATTTTTCTTAAAAGGCAAATCCTCTGGATCCTAAAACAAAAGCATTTTATAAGTTAGTATTTCAATATATGTATTTATACATGTATTGAACACTTTCGCTCCAAATGTTAAACAGTGTGACAAGTGACAAAAAGTTGCCAAAACTCATTATAGTCTTCATACAATTCTTATATTTAAGTTGGGAAAATTTGTATTTTATCATGGAGTTCCGACTAGATGGTCATTTCCTTTATTCTTATAACCAATCAACCTGTTTTATATTGATATTGTAAGGAGAAGATAAATGTTATAAAATATATAAAGGCTTTAAAAGTTTTTTAAAAAATCAATAAATGATCCAAATGTTTTCGACAATGTTGTCATCTTCAGGGATAAAAAGCCGCGATATGGTAATGCTTATAAAGTCTAAGTCACTCCCAT
>JANRMR010088082.1:0-10451 GCA_025434825.1 Bergia sp. 'catenularis' | reverse complement strand
AGGATCACCTGACAACACGATCACAAGCAGTGGTGAGGATCACCTGACAACACGATCACAAGCAGTGGTGAGGATCAACACGATCACAAGCAGTGGTGAGGATCACCTTGCTTTTGCTAAACAAACCACTGCTGTTAGACAATGAAATGCTTAACAAATAAGTCAAATGTAGTATTTCTTGCCACATAATAAACGTTAAGCCTGCACAGACATACAAAATTAGCTTTTTGTATTGTAGATTCATTGAGTTTTAAAGAATAGTTAGTTTTATTGCAATTTAGAATTTCAAAGGAGTGACAGAGAAGTAAGTTTCGCTGCTTTGCAGTTTTTCCGTAACAGGTCTCCAATCACAAGCAGTGTGCGAGAGTTAGAATGTGTATTCATTAATTGTGAAAAAGCCATGACATCACTGATCACGAGAGAAAAGGTTACAGATCGGCCACTGCATAACACGTTCCATAAAACAAGAGTGGTGGCAGGCCATAACAAGGTATTGGCACATTTCACTATGACGTTTTGTTTTGTTGGCTTTCTAGGAACATCTTAAAGAACAACTTACAGTAATACAAATACACAACAACTAAATATACAGCAACCGAAAGGGAAGAAAAAAAAGTAAGAGATCCAATAGGGACTTGTGGTCCCATGCGAGGTGTTCACCCTGAGAATTAAAAAAGGGGAAAACAGAAATAACAGGTATACACGTGTCTACTGCGGGCACCATTGATTATATTCAGTTAACTGCACAATATATTTAAACGTTCTGATAAAGAATTCACAATTAAGAACAATTAATAAATAACAGCTTTCCATGTAACACTGCCTGCAGTCAACACCTAAAAATACCGAGGTTATCTTTTTAAATATTCCAGTGAAAAGGACGACATCTAAATATTAAATACGTGACACGGTCAAGGCATTCGCTGATATTGCTTCGGTATTCGTTTAGTCGGTTTTTAAGGTCTTAGGAACTCAGTTATAGTCAAGTGTGGTTGTTGTGCAATTTGTTATACAAAGTAAGGTTCAAATGAGCAACTAAACAAATATTTGTACTCACCTTTGGGATGAAATAAACCAAGATGGCGCAGACTTACCAAGTCGCACGCATTTGGCGTGTGTCACACGCCTCAAAATGACTTTCACTGTATTTTACACGCCTGGTAATTAGAACCCATCGCTATACATTCTCTGTAGTTCAAGTTTTGTTCACACGATCACACACCCAGCAATTCTCTAACCTTGGCATCTCTGATTGGGTCCGTGGTCGGAGGAAAACATTATGTCTTGCAAGATTAAAAACCCAGCGAGGGAATGGAAAAATGCACCTCAAATGGCAATCTTGCAGGTATTCTCTTCAGTTAACGTGTAGCCTCGAATACTGAGCTAAAACTAAAGCCGGAGCGACATTTTCGAGCATCTGTATTCCCTTACACTACCCCAAACGGTACACTTTTGTCACAGTTGTCACACCAAAGTGAAGTCCTACTGTAGGTATGGACGGTCGAGGTATCGATCAACGCAAATAGCTTAAAAAACAACACCTTCAGGATTTCCGAGCTTCGACTGCGACGATTTCAAATGAGAAGTTTAGACTAGTTACGAAGACGAAATGTTCAGCTACGACAGTTGTTCGATAAATATTTTGTTTTATGTTTGAAAAAACTCAGTTTTCATTCGTTCCGAACATTTCCTTTTGTTAAAGTTCAGTCGTGATTGGCTTCGAAGATTTGTTATTGTGGACAGCTTCCGGTTAACAGCATTTGGTATAGCAATGTGTCTAAGGCCACAAAAATTCACAAAAAACAGATAAAAATAAAAAATAAATCCACTACATATAGCCATAAATACCATTAATATTCATAAAAAAATCCGAACAGTTTGTTTACATTTTCAAAACTCTAAAGAAATGACCACACTAAACTTTTGGTCTTTGAAATGAAGTGGCGTTATATAGTAAGCTTTTCGAGAGTTTAGTGAAATGCATATGTAGCAGGATAAGTAACAATACCCTTTTGGCTAATTACACATTACCGTATTTTGTTATGAGTGAAATTACTTTTCGTGATTTGTTTGTGTTATTGCACAACCTGTGATGTCATAAGGGAACAATAAGGACAACAGCGAGAGAGTAATACAAAATACTAGCGCCCTTCGATGGTTTTGGTTTTTACATGTAAGGCACTAGGTGTTGAATTCAGGCCCTTCTTCGACTAAATAAATTAACCAAACTAAAGGGGCAGTTGCCATACTCTATTGCAGTGGGAAATTAGATGCAACACAATCTTATTTAGTGCTGTTGTACACGACACTGTCAAAAGAATAATATTCTAGTTAAAATGTACCTTTTTTATCCCCATCAGCGTCAGCTTGATCACCATTCGGTAAATCAACACAGTTGTCAAACTCGTTAAGTACACCATCACCATCCCTGCAGGAAAAATTCCAATCAAGTTTCAGCTCATGGGCAACAGGGTTCCCATATTATAGTTACTCTTACTACCTCTCCAGCAACTGTGTTTAAGATTGAATAACGGAAAAACAAAATACTATTTACTAAACTGATTGTGCTATCGCTAGAATAAAATAGTGAAGGATTTTTTACGCTAACTTTTTCTTAAGCCTTAGCACACATTAATTTTGTATGCGTAGTGCACCGCTTCATCAACTGATCTTATGACTTTACCGAAATTTAAAACTGAATTATCGGAATTTTTGATGGGATACTTATACAGCACTTCAACTTACCACATTAATCCATTTATCAGCTTTGTTGCAACGACTGAAGTTGTGCATTAAAATACTAATTTAAAAAGTGTACTTACTTGTCTTTGCTGGAGCCATCACATGCATCACCATAACCATTCTGATTGGAATCCGTCTAGAAGGCCACAAAAGAGCTTATTATCTTGTTGAATTGCTAACTATATTGCTTGCAAACAAACTTCCTTATATATCGTATCCTTGGTGCTGCGACCAGTATGTTTGCGACTTACCGCCCCAATTAGTAGGGCAGTTTATACTAAGAGGAAACAAGACGCTACTCATGTTAGGCGCGGACTGATCATTCATACGAGCAGTTTCACGTCCAAGGTAGGATGACGAGTCTTAGCTAAGAACAGTCCAGTATATGTCGCGACTAAGCTAACACGAGAACAAGTATTTTTCTACCATTTATACGAGCAGTTCGCGTTTAACGTAAGTCGCTTCTTAGCTTAATAGCCTCTATTTTTATCGTATAAACGGATTTGTATCTTCTGGGAATGCAATGTTTGAACGATTACATTGCTATGGACTGTATTTAATAATAATAATAATAATAATAATAATAAACAATAATAATAATAAACAGTTTTTAAAAACGTATTATACTAAAAAGCATAAACGCTTTAACAATAAAAAAGAAAGGTTTAAAAATTTTCATGATCATTTAAATGATAGTTTAAAAAATGTGTCTTGAGTTTTATTTGGCCTTATAAATATCGACGGAAGGAGAGGGCTTAAAAGAGTTATAATCATAGAATTTCAGTGTTCTTATTTTGGAGTTGGTAACACAGTTAGGGTTACTTCAGCGTAGAATTTGGAAAGGAGTGTAGTGGTGAAGGAGTTCCGTAATGTAGTCAGGAACAGGACAGGACTATTAAGAGCTTTGTAGGTGACCAGAAGCGGTATTAAGATTATGTACTGGAAGACAATTAGAGAATTGGAGTTCGATGGTTTTTCACTTTTTGAGATTTTTCAATATTCAATGAGGAGTTACAAATTTTGTACCATATAGTAACTTAGTATTGGAGCTAAAATGTGGTTTTCATCATAATTTAGAGAAAAAAAGTTGTTAGGCAGATAGATATAATTGATGAAAAATGTAGTTTGAGGAAGATTTGAGAAACTTAAAACCTATGTTTTGGAGTTAGAATTTACAGTGCTGTCACAAAAGTTTCCTCATCTACTACCTAGCAAAGGTCTGTCACGTCCTAACAAACTATCTGAGAAGTTGCACCCGGATTCCTCCTCACAAGGGTTTGGATCGTCCCAATAAACTATCTGAGGAACAGCATTTGGATATCCTTACAAGGTATTGGTTCGTCCTAACAAAACTAACTGAAGAATAGCATTTGGATTATTCCTTACGAGGGTTTGGTTCGTCCTAATAAACTATCTGAGGAGTGACACCTTGATCAAGTATTTGAGGATTGACAACTGGATTTTTCCTAACATGGGTTTGTCACGCTCTAATAAACTATCTGGTAGTGGCATGTGGATTCTTTTCCTCATAAACTATCTGAAGAATTCCTTAAAAGGGGTTTGGTTTTTCCTAATAAACTATCTGAGGAGCGGCACCTGGATTCTTCCTAACAAAGGTTTGGTTTTTCCCAATAAACTATCTGAGGAGTGGCACCTGGATTCTTCCTAACAAGGGTTTGGTTTTTCCCAATAAACTATCTGAGGAGTGGCACCTGGATTCTTCCTAACAAGGGTTTTGTTCGTCCTAATAAACTATCTGAGGAGCGGCACCTGTATTCTTCCTTACAACGGTTTGGTTGGTCCTAATAAACTGAGGAGTGACACCTGGATTCTTGCTAACAAGGGTTTGTCACGTCCTAATAAACTATCTGACGAGTGACACCTGGATTCTTCCAAACAAGGGTTTGTCACGTCCTAATAAACTATCTGAGGGGTGGCATGTGGATTCTTCCCCATGAAGGCTTGGTTCGTCCTTATAAACTATCTGAGGAGTGGCACTTGGATACTTCCTCATAAGGGGTTGGTTTTTATTTATTTTATTCAATTTTTTTATTTAATACAATATTTATACAAGGGCATCTATTTAGCTGAAAGCTAGTTTAAAAGATCCCTGTATTAAACAAAAGTGAAATCAAAATAATAATAAGGGTTTGGTTCGTCCTAAAAAACTATCTGAGGAGTAGCACTTGGATTCTTCCTCACGAGGTCTGGTTCGTCCTAATAAACTATCTGAGGAGTAGCACTTGGATTCTTCCTCACGAGGTTTGGTTCGTCCTAATGAACTATCTGAAGAGTAGCATCTGGTTTCTTCCTCAGGAGGTCTGGTTCGTCCTAATAAACTATCTGAGGAGTGGCACATTGATTTTCCTTACGAGAGATTTGTTCGTCCTAATAAACTATCTGAGGAACAGCATTTGGATTCTTCCTTACAAGTGTCTGGTTCGTCCTAATAAACTATCTGAGGAGTGCCACTTGGATTCTTCCTCACGAGGTCTGGTTCGTCCTAATAAAGTATCTGAGGAACTCCTTACAGGGGATTGGTTTTACCTAATAAACTATCTGAGGATTGTTCCTAACAAGGGTTTGGTTCGTCGTAATATAGTATCTGAGGAGTGTCACATTGATTCTTCCTTACGAGGGTCTGGTTCGTCCTAATAAACTAGCTATGGAATTGCATTTGGATTCTTTCTAACAAGGGTTTGGTTTGTCCTAATAAACTATTTGAGGAGTAACACCTTGATTCTTCCTCACGAGGATTTGTTTCGTCCTAATAAACTATCTGAGGAGTAGCACCTGGATTCTTCCTTGTAAGGGTTTGGTTCGTCCTAGTAAACTATCTGAGGAGTAACACCTTGATTCTTCTTGACGAGGGTTTGGTTCGTCCTAATGAACACATTGGTTTTTTACTCAGCTCGTTTAATTTCATAGTTATTCTGAATAACAATTGCCATTTTACATAATCTTGCTCTTTTTGTTGTAATACAATGGAAACTGTTGGTAATAAAGTTGTTGTTGTTGTTGTCGATTCTTCCTTACAATGGTGTGGTACGTCCTAAGAAAATACCTGTGGAATAGCAATTAGATTCTTCCTTACAATAATTTGGTTCGTCCTAATAAAACTATCTGAGGAGTGGCACCTGGATTCCTCCTAACAAGGGTTTGGTTGGTCCTAAAAAACTATCTGAGGAATTGCAGTTGGGTACTTTCTTACAATGGTTTGGAACGTCCTAATAAACTATCTCAGGAATGGCATCTGGATTATGACTCGATGGTATAACTATAAATATATAGGTATGTTAAGAAGAACACTTCCACCTACCTGTGCAGAATTGGGATTGTTTGGACAGTTGTCGCAAAGATCTCCAACTGAATCACCATCTGTATCCGTTTGATCACCAGCAGCTTTTAGCTTAGGACACTTGTCGGTAGTATCACGTATTGCTGAAAACAACGATTACTCTGTGTTTAAAAATGAACAACGCTAGTCACATGTATATCTGGAACTAGTTTATTAATCTTGTCTCATTTTTAACTGAAGATTATCGTATGTCACCCAATTTTGAGGAATGTAGCCATTGTGCGCAGAGTTGTCCATGTCATGCAATCAACAAAACGAAGTTTATTAAACTAGTTTCTTCACACAAAGTGCGATATTCTCTATTTCTGCTTCAACATTTCGAATTTTTGGATATTGTACAAGACAGATCTTTAAAAAAGAAAAATTTACTGCAAGTGACTGGTGATGTTTAATTCACATTCTATGGGACTTAAAGAGAATATTACATGGAGACTACAATTTTACGATGGATTCTAACTTGAAGTGGTAGAAACAATGTCTTACGAAGGAGTACAGCCCGTGAACAAATAGTTTTACATGAGAAAAAAATGTATATCTTCACGCCACCGTTTACTTTTTTTTGTCTCGACAAAAACAAACCTTTTGAAAAATCTTTGGAAATCGTCGAAGATCTTCGGAATAATTTTCGAAAATGCAGTTGTCGAAAACGTTTTCTGTAAACTTTTCACGATGTTTGAAATTTTTCTAAGGGCTCAGCAATACTAACAACAAAATTTATATTATATACTGTATGCAAAAAACCTTTACATATAAATAATCAGGGCACCCAAAATAGCTAATCTAGGGTAAATCTAATAATAACAATAATAATAATGATTATATTAACATATGTTTCTCTATCTAAATTGATGTACATACAGTTTGTCACTAGTAGATTTTATCTTGGTTAGTTCCTTAAAACCATATAGGTTACGTTATGCGCCCTATGTGGCTCTGAAACAACATCTTGACGTCTTGTACTGCTTATCATGATAATAATAATAATAATAATAATAGTAATAGTAATAGTAATAGTAGTAATAATAATAATAATAGTATTTAATAGCGCCATTTCTACTAAAAAGAATTATACTGTTCCCCTAAACCCAAATAATGCCACGGTCACCCCTTACTATCTCCATCATCATCACTGTCACAGGCGTCGCCGTGTCCATCAGCATCTGTGTCCAGCTGACTGGGATTAGAGTCACTATCACAGTTATCACACGCATCTCCCACGCCATCGTTGTCACTATCTGTCTGGTCCAGGTTTTTCTCAAACTGGCAGTTATCCTGTTTCGTAGGAAGTAAAACGAATAGCATTAAAACATAACGGCTAATTTCCAACATTACTCCTCACCTTTCAGTTGAGGCTTCAGAGTATAAAAAGTACAGCACACGTGGTGTACTGCAGTCTGATACCTGCAGTACCATATACTTAAAAACCAGTCAAGTAAATTTAAATGACTGATTCCTCTTCAATCTATAACTAGCTGTAAACAGCAACAAGATAATACATTTTATTTGAATCTTAATAATACATTTAATATTGATGTAAATATATTAATTTTAAATAATGCGGGGTACAAGCTAACTGAATTAACAATTGCTGATATAGTTTTGGCCTTTTAAATATAAAGGTCAAGAAAAAAAATAGATGGAATTTCTTATATGGTTAGGGAGTTGACTATGGTCATTTAATAGTTAAGGTTTATGAGTGTGCAAATTCAATTGGGCCAAATTATGATCATTCATCTAAGTGGTTTGTCTCAACCTGTTGTCGAGTTTTCACATATTAAAGGTAAACCAGTAGCGAGGGCCAGGAATAGTTTCTTAAAAGCAAGTTTAGTACAGTTACCAAACTCACTATATTTATTGCAACACTAATAAAGAGGAATGAGCTGTTCTTTGATTTTGCGTTTGAAGTAACTGGTCACTTCCAGAAATTGCCAAGTGTTTTAGCTGTAAATTGGTAACGTATAATAGCCTTAAGATACAAGGCCACACCAGCTCCTTATAAGAGTGCAGTTTTTTTTTAAGTCATTGTTTTGGTAAATTGTCACTATTATCTATTATAAAATATATATATATATATATATATATCATCATAAGTTATCATAACCATATGAACAATACAACGTTTGGATCTTATGGCTGTAGGAAGTCTGATGAAATAGGGTTACAAAGAATAAAGCAACTGCCTTCTTGTCACTGATAAGATCATTGTCATCATCATCATCACAAGAATCTCCATCCGTATCACCATCATTGTCCTCCTGACCAGTATTAGGAACCTTGGGGCAGTTATCCTGAAAGTAACACCACAAATCAGCAACTAATAAAAGGGTTTAACATATTCGGTGTAAATGATTGTCGAAACTCACTAACGGTGTTTGCGTCTACAAATTAAGAAAATGGTTCAAGAGCTAAATGCTTCTTTTAACCGGCCTATACAGCTATTTAAAAGGTTGGTATTGTGAAAAAGTGAGTACAACGACCGAAAGTGCAGGGTACCAAAAAGACGAAATGCTGGCTATTTCATAGGAAATATTCTTAACGTTAACGAAATCATATTTCGAACCTTCCCGAAGCAGGATTTTGTATTACTCTTAAGTTCTTTACATTTCACAGCTTGTGGTATTCATCATGTAACCTGGTGCACAGACGCTAGGATAAAATAGGTTTGAAGAAATAGAATGAATTTATCATAGCGTCTGTGATCTTGTGCATATGTTTTCGAGTGATAGCACAACAATGAACTTAATAGTACAAGCCGTTGTCTCTTTTCCCTCTTCTTTCCGAGTTTGTAAGAGCTCTCTTGTCATTTAGCTAACTGATCTTTCAGTGGCAGGGAGGCTACGTAAGTCAGCGAACTGAACAGAGACCTTTTTGATGAGATCTGTGATTATCATAGTGGTAGTTAACGATAATAACGAGTTATTATCATTATTACCATATCATCATTATTATAAAAGAAGAGGAAGGAAAAAATGGAGGAGGAGAAAGAGCGAGAGCAGGAGGAAAAAGAAAAGAACTTCGATTTACCTTGGCAAGAAAAAACCATAGAACAACGATGTTTGTAACAGCATATTTGCTTATAATTCATTTAAAATTAATTAATTTCTAAAAGGTCCTTTGGAAGATTTATATAAAGTTTTATTACTATTTATTATTAAACAAAACTGATTTCGGATACAAGAGCGCCCAACCATTTCCCCTCTTAACGAAGTTTTCGCAAACAAATTAGTCTAAATTAGAGCTAAACAGAACTGTTGTAACCAAGCAGATGGCGATGAGCAAAAGCATTTTATCTTTCCAAACTTTGTGCTTGCAATGCCAAAGATAATTAAAAAAGCCAAGTACAAGTGTTTAGTGTTCGAAAAAGTAGTATGCAAGAAATAATGTCAGCTGCACACACTATGGCGTGCTATTAGAATAACACCGACCGGTTAAATCAAGCGAGATTTATAATTTCAAGTTTTTTAATTAAAACATCCTGAAGTGTATTTGGAGTGGCAAGAGTTGATAATTTATATCGAAACGACTTTTAAGCTCGCCTGGCCTGGTCCCACGACTATACGCTCACTTTGGATTCGTCAGTAGGAACGGTGTACGGGCAAAAAGTACATTTGTGCAGTTTCCACTAATTTTGGAGTAGACTCAATGGAAATCTAGAGAAGAATGTGTCATACCTTTCTGCAGTTTGGTAAGGTGCAACTCAGTCCCTTGGCAGGAATGGTGTCAAGATCAGGGTCCAGTTCACACTCCTCCCCATTTCCACCAAAGCCGTCTTTGCACTGACACAAAACATTCAAAACAGGTCATAACAAGCGTCGGAAACACCCTTTTAAGTTTAGGGAAAAAGCTTAAACAGGTTTATTTTACTTCTTCCTTACATATATCGGTCTGTTTACGTTACCTTTACGTTACATATATCGGTCTTCCTTATATATATCGGTCTGTTTACGTTACCTTTTATCTTCCTGTAATGTTTTCTTCCTGTAATTTAAGGTCAGTGACTAACCACTCATGTTTTGAACTAACAGGTGCAACTAACCAAATAAGCAGTTCTAAAATCGACTTTTACAATTCAAACTGTCGATGAAGAACTCTCCAAAAGATTTTAATCGATTATTATACTACTACAGCGAGTTGTCGATTTCGCTGTGACTGGCTTATTTTAACAGCTCTGCAGTCACTAAAGTATAAGAACATGGTTCATACAAACATTTTGGAAAAACATTCAAGGATTTTTCAAGGACTTTTCAAGGATAGTTGACACTTTTTCAAGGACAATTTGTCGCACCACGATAAACAATTTGATTTCTATTTATGAAGAATAGTTTGCACACCACCAAACAGTTTAACTCTT
>JANRMR010087971.1:2890-13606 GCA_025434825.1 Bergia sp. 'catenularis' | reverse complement strand
GGAGGGAGTGTGTTAGCACGTGGTACGTTACAGGGGAGGGAGTGTGTTAGCACGTGGTACGTTACAGGGGAGGTAGTGTGTTAGCGCGTGGTACGTTACAGCCATCACAACTTTTTCAGTACAACCGAGGAACTTGACGAATAAGTTATTATTCTCTGTTGGCTTTTGACCCACCTAAACACCACTTAAGTACCATTTTAGTCTGAAAATACGAAAAAGTTAAGCACCAACGAGGCTCGCCAAAAATTTGTTGATGCTTATAAAAAAGCGTGTATATCAATATAGTACAATTGACGTAGCAACAAAACAGAAAATAGCCATATACCGGTAAAACATTGGTAATGTAGTGTTACCCAGTCTTACTCGGTAGTATAAATTTGGGACATTACGCATGCGCGAGGACCACGAGGGCAGCCATTGTTGCATGTTGAAATACATGTCCTCGTCTTATTTCACGTCCAGAATGTTTTAAAAACTCCTAACAGAACAGATAATGGTCATGGCTCAGTTTAATCAATTAGGCACCAATACCTTTTAGTGTGTCGCATCTGCTGCCTTTGTAGTTTGATGAACAACTGTTTAAAGACAAATATACAGGTCAAATACGAAGTTTCTGTTTGTTCTGCAGGACGAAGAACCAACGCTCAAAACGTCAACTTATAAATAAAACTTTCGGCGAAAAACATACCGTATCGATCCTTGTTTATCAAACCACATGTTTAGTTTATACTCACCAACACAAAAAAGAAACAATATTTTACAAACTCGGTATTGTAGTTTTTACAAAATTATTTGGTCAACCATCTGGGCCCGACCGTTCGACTAAAAGTCAATTTGTGCTAACCAAGGACTAAAACGTTTACCCACGATTGGATTTACTCCTTTATAGACTCATGTGGGCTGTCATTTCCGATTTGCGTACCTGGGTTTCAATGGAGTGTTTCATCAATTCTTTATAAATATCAGACCTCGTGTTGCTTAATAAATAAATTTAATACAAAGTTTCCCCTAATCCTTGGTTAAACTTAACCTCATTTTTAACAGACGGACCCTGAGTGCTAAGTATGGGTATTTGGGGAGAGTGAAATGTCACGATCGATTTATTTTCAAAAAGTAACCTTCAAAATGGGTACATGGTACAAACGTCCCTCTACCAAAAATGCTCATTTATAAAAAAATAAGCATATTTTTAATATTTTGCACAAACTTTAAGATGCAGGAAAACGGGCATGGGTCTAGTGCTTGTTCAGTCTTGTCTCAAAGCATTCTTGCATTCGTTTCAACAAAAATGGGAGCTAAAATGTTGATGTTTCGGAGAAGAGTAAACATTAAAAGCCTCGGTATACCAAAATGTGAGTTCGAACCCCAGCCTGACAATTGTATTAGTTTTCTTATTGTTTCAAAATTTTAGTCTAGTTTTAGCTTTTAATGTGTTTTTTTATTATTCTAACAATGCATAGAAGTATGCGATTATAATATACAAAGTAAGACTTCTCAAAAAGGTTATCAAGTTATCCGCTGAAATGACAAAACAAACCCCGAATCAAAGTAGGTCTATTATTAACCAAATTGAAACTCACGAGTGCTGGTTTAACTCCCTTCCTTTTCAAGTTATAATAGCAAAACACGGTCATCCGTTAGAGGGTTAGCACACAGTTGTTCTTACCTGCAGTAGGCTCCTTGGATATTTGATTGACATGTTCCAGAATTCATGCAAAAACGTGGTGTGCATTTTTCTGTAACAGGTACGAAATACATCTTTTTGTCATAATTGTACCGCGTTATAAACAGCGATACAATAACTGCATTTTCTTGAGTTCTCTAGCGTATTTTTTTGCATCCACAAGATCAGAAAAGCTCTGGAATCCCCCGAAAAGAATTACGAAAATTCTTTTCATTTTACTTGTAACAAAATATATGTTAGTAGATATTTAGTGTGGCGTCAACATTAAAGTTTAAAAACAACAGAAAAATACTTACAAAGCAGTTTTTAAAAGCCTTAAAGGCATAATGAGAGTGAGATTTAAACTTAAGTAGGTTTTTGAACCTGAACGTTCTCCTTTGCACCAGTTGCCAGAAACGACTTATCAACTGTAGTTTATATTGGACTTGTTGTTTGAGACTACTTCGATGACGTCACCACGTATATCTTTACAAGAAAAATATGAAAGTAGATATTGTGTTCTTAATATTTGATCATTTGCGAGAAAAATGTTCAAACACACAAAGAATTGGTTTTTACAAGGTTTTAGCCAGCAAAATGTTTTCTCACTGTTTCTAATAATTTTGATAAGGTAACGGCCTTTGATTTAAAACGTCTGTTGCCTTAACAACACTAATTAATTAATGGAAAAATTGTCGCCATAGATATTATTTAGAGATTACCGGAATGCAAATAGCTTGCCCTAATTCCTAAACGTTTTGAATATCTTGCAGACTCAAGTACATAACCAGCAGGGCCTCCGCCGCTTCTCATCACAAACCTTTTACCACTGTTTTCACTGCCAGGTGACCCTTAAAGTTTTTCGTTGTTTAAAGTTTGCTCTTGCCTGCCGACAATTTAATTCATTTCAACACAGCCGCACTTTCCGACATTTAAAGTGATGCTGGTTCAACCTCAGAATGTCCATGTTGTCAAATCTCTGAGTCGTGATTGGTTACATTTGTTTCTACTGAGACACACAATCGGTTGATCTGTTGTGTTTAAATGTTTGCCAAAGCTCAAAACTAAACTCTTGGCCAGAAATAACTGTTCGAAGCCGTAATTACGTAAAACAAAGCAATTGGTTAATAAAAAAACAACAAAATTTACCCACACGTTTGCACAAAACCTAACAATCCGAAAACAAAGCAAATTCTTTGTGGTTGTTCCATAAGAGACAATTAAAGCTTTTAGTAACAACGTCTTTACTGGTTAGAAAGTCGTGAAACAAAGAAAATAGTGGTAAGGAAGTCAGGCGCGTAGCTGCCTTTAAGCCGGTAAGCCCGGGCTTACAAACTTTTTGTGACATATTTATTCCCACACAAAGAGTTTTCTCGTGATTTGTATAAGTTGCAATAAAGTGTGAAAGAATCCTTTCTTATTCATAAGCCTATTCTTGACCCTCCAACCCCGCCGGGAACGGGTTTACAAATCAAAATGGCCAGCTACGTCCCTGTATTACATTGCCTTGACACTCACCTTCAGTAATAATCTGACCAAACAAAAGGTTTCCAAGATTTGTACCATTTGCATCTTTCAACGTTTTTTCAAGCTGTTGTGTGGTAGCGTTAGAGCTGCTACTGAGTGCTACACTGTGGTTGACAATGACACTGCCATTGCTGGTTACGAAAAGAACCATAATTCAACTTTAGAGTCACTAACACGTAACATGGGAACCAAATGCATAGCTTAACAATTTATTAACATTTAAAGATACAGTATCCTTTTTAATTTTTTTTTTCTAATCAAAAGGGACCCTCGGCTCTCAGTAACATATTACCTTAAAATGAAGCACAAAAGCTCTTGTTTGCGAAATTTGACAAAGTTTTCTCCTATCTGTGTCCAGTTTTACAAACGAAATTTTAGGACGTGGCCAGAGACCACCATCTTGAAAACTTGCCTCAATGAAGTCATAGTCTTGTTACGTATTTCTGATCCTTGGAACGAGGTTGTTGATTTTCCTACTCTCGATCTCACAACTGTTTTTCTCCGGGTTGTATTGGAGATTTCCAAGAAATAGTTTACCTTCACAAAGCAATAATACGTCTAGCAAACAAACGGAAGTTTCCTTTCACAGATCAGAAATACGTAGCAAGACTGTGACATCACTGAGTTTTCAAGATGGCGGTCTCCGCGTCCTAAAATTTAAAATTTCTAAGGGCTGGTTTGTTAAAATGGACACAGATAAGAGAAAACGTTGCCAAATTTCGTAAACAAGTACTTCTGTGCTTCATATTAAGGTAATATGTTGCTGAGAGCCGAGGGTCCTGTTATGAATATAATTCAGGGTGCAATATGTGACGTAACAACGTGAATTAGCGTGCGCACTTGTACAACCTTCTTGCAGTTGGAAACAAGAAAATACTATAAATAAGGGTGATAGTATGTTACCTGAAACTATTAATTGTTACTTCTTTAAAACCCAGAATTTGCCGTGAGTATAAATCTGTCAACTAAAAGAGTAAAACGCAGTTAGAAAAATTAAGGAAAATATTAGCATAAATCAATGTTGCGACTTCACATCTAGACTCCTTTTACAATACACATCATTTCCTTATACATACAGGTTGAAAAGTCTTGGCTTTAGAAACGGATAAAACATATTTCAACAACTAGATCAGTACATAATTTTCTACAAAAAATGTCTATGTATGTCCAAATTAGTTGCGAAAGTAACAATATAGCATGCAATCTATGAACCCTAGGGCAGGAGGTCAAACGAGCAAGAGAGCTGGATGAGAGCTTAAGGATGGGAATAAACTGACAGGGTATAAGGGACTCACTTTACATAACATAAGTTGTTTATTGTCGAATTCACAGTACTACCGTTTAGCATTGACAGTTCCCCTTCAACCAAAGTCAGCATCAGAATTGGATGAGAGTTGAACAAGGGAGGTTAACCAAGTTCTTTTCAAATTCTCATGCGCAATAGCAGCTAATCACAGTGGCATAAGACAAAGACAGAACAAACATATGAAACTTTCATTAAATGTCATTAAAATTGACGATCTTTAAAGTAAATCAGCACTCAAGAACCCATGAGACTGGGTAGTCAAACAAGAACGAGAGTTTAAACTCTAATAGAATTGCATGGCATAAAATAAGCTTAGATATAATGAAATGGTAGTAGTCAGAAATTTAATCTATTTTGGAAATTTGAAACAGATTTATAGACAAAAAGCATCCCTTATGGCGCTCACATGTTAGTTTTGTCAGTTAACATTTACGGTTCATTTTAACCTATAGTTTCCTATTAACATTCACGTAAACGTACCGTTTCATTGACTTTTGCTGATAAATTTTGGTACTTTGACGAAGACTTGTTTTCAAGGTCTGAATGAAACGTTTCGCTTAGCAGTTGCAAAGAAACTTCAACATCTCTGTAATCAAGTGTTGTAGGACGAAGGACTTGAATCACGGATGATGTCTGAGTAACGCTGGCAGTTGCTGTTGATACTGACGAAGATAAGGCAAAAGAAGATGTGTTGCTTGTGTAACTGGAACCAGGAAGAGCCTCTGTGACAACCTTCGATGAAGCTAAAATTTGTAAAGAGGCAATAACTGTTGGTGAAGCAACTATAAACGTCGTTTGAATACTGCCATTGAAAATACCAACGTCTGCTGTTGAGTTAACAGAACTTTCTGGCAAAGAGGGTATCAGAGATGACGTTACACCGGTCTCTGTTAAAAAAGAAAAAATGAGCAAACAGTTATATCAACATAAATCACAAGCAGACCAAATGAATTTCTAAGAAACGTTACGAATGGTGGGACATTATATAAAGAGTGGTCAACAGTTTTAGCGCAATTTGGTACCCGTTTGTAGTTGGTTGGTGGATGTAGTACTGAAACGACTGTTGGTAGTTGTGACTATCGTACCTATTTTTAATGGTAACTATTTTCATTACGTTTTTAAAGGCTTTAAAGACAACTTTTTGAATATTATTTCAGTTTCCATCAACAGTTTGACGAAACGCTAATCAGTAAAAATCTTGGTTAATTAATTCCACAAAAAAATAATAGACCAAGAAAATGTGAAACCAATTAAACAATATTATTTGTCAATTTAAAAAAAGATGTTATCTAAACGGCATTTTCAGTTTAGATGTATAAAATTTCAATATAGGTCAGTTTTAATATCATGAAGTTTAAGGTTTCAACTGGTTTTGTTATTTTTCATAGTTACAAAGTTTCGTCGAAGATGTTTGGTGATATTTAAATACAGTCGACGATGACTTTGATGACGATAGCAGTAATGGCGGTGATATAACAATAATGGCAATGATGACGTGATAATGATGTCAGTGACGATGATGACAATGGTATGAAACAGGTGTCATTCCAGCAGTGCTTGCTTACGTTTCGTTTTCCAGAACTTGTCCTGTTAGGTGTATAAACTCTCGAAGGCTGCGTTCGGCTGCGACGACTGAGCCAAAGGTGATAATGACAATGACAATGAGGCATAACAATGGAGCGTTGATGATATAGCGCATACCCTCTTCACTTACCTGTGGAGGTACCTTGTGGAACGGCGGTTACAACCGCACTTGCGTTGGGTTGTGAACTTTCTTGTACTGTTGCAGTTTGAGTCTCTAACGTTGCTGTTGCAGTTACGTTTGCTAAGGCAGTGGCATTCAACTGAATGGATGACAGATTTAGTGAAGACTTTGTTTGCTCTAAAGATGCTGCATTACTCGGCGATACACCTACTGTTTGGTTATGATTTTCATTTATTGTTGTTGCTTTAGCGGCATCAGTATTAGAAGAGTATAAAGGAATATCATGACCACTTGAAGAGAGATGTACAGTGTGGTTTATCTGCTTCAAGGTTGAGAAACTAACACCGGCACCGGAAGAATATGAGGAAGGTTGTGAGGGTCGTATTGACGTCTGAATTTGCTCTTGCTGTAACATGGTGCTAGATGTGTTGACAGTGATACCAGATAAACTGGCTAAAGCCTGACCAATAGTAGAAGATGTTTGCAAAACCGGTAGTTCTTGTTTGGACGACACACTGCTAAACACGCGCACATCCACACTGGATGGCTGCTGCTGTGGTAGTCTGGTTGACCCTTGCACGTTGATAGCAGATGAAAAAGGCGAAGGTTCTATAGTACTCGGCAATCCAAATAACGTCTGTGTTTCTATCTTTGACGGCTTACTATCGAAAGTCTTTACACTAGTGGTGTTCAAATATAAGTTGGGCTTTAAGAAGCTGGATGCAAGTATTGTAGACATAGTTGTCACCTCGGACAATTTGCCGTTTAAAGATGACATATTACCAGCTCTTTCGGAAACAAATGCTGATGATGAGGATAGTGTCTTAGTTTTGTTCGCTGCCATAATAGAAGAGTTTAACGATGTTATGCTCGTTGGTGACTCAAACAATGTACTTTGAACAGGTGGTGGATCAGTTGATGATGTCAAATTAATAGCACTTCCAGAAACAGGTGTCTTCGTAAGGTTTGTTGCCGTTAGTGACGAGTTCAATAATGTTGCATTCGTTGGTGACACAGATAATATAACCTGAACAGGCGGTAACGAACTCGTATGAAGCATTGCAACTGAAGTGACCATATCAAAGGGAGATGGAAAACTAGTTTGACGAAGAGTATCGTTTCTCTTAACAGTAGTACTATTGGACGAGTAATCAGATAAGAAAGATGTTGCTAGAGTAGATAAAGTAGATTTTATCATTGATACAGCAATGTCTTCCAGCGATGTAGACGGCATAGAAGAATTGTAGTCAATATTAACTGTTTTTATGGTTTCATTGCTTATCTGTGTTACATTTCTTGAGACTGAGGTAGCGTTCAGTGCAGTAATGATACCAGTTAAGGAAGCAACGGAGGTAGGAGGATGTCCATGAGATCCTGAGGGAAATATAAAACTAACATTGGATGGCAAAGTCATGACGAAAGCCTTTGCAACTGATTAAGTGCTGATGAAAAAATTGTCAATGAAATTGTAAGACAACTACAATTTTGATGAAATAAAAGGCGAATCAGTGACTGGCCATCAGTGGAATACCTAAAATGTGTGCAATTCCACAACTGAATTCGGCTCCATTAAAAATATGGAGCGAACATGGATCACTGAACAAGATAAACTCAATCTTATCCTAACAGCCTCAGTTGTCTTAAAAAATTAAGGCTGAACTATTAGTGTTTATCATTTGACAAATAGCTTTGAACCTTTAAAACAAATTTAAGTCATCCAGTTGTCTAACACTTCCTGTCTCGAGTGTCCATCTGAATCAAAATTTGCTGTTGTGTTTTTGTTTTAAACGGCGAAGCTAATAAGATCTTTCTAAAATCCTACCAGATGCGTTGAGAAAAGATCTATCCTGAAACTTCTTGGGTAAATTCCTTATTTTACTTTAAAATGATTTCTACCAATTTTTCGATCCTCTCTTAAAAAATTGTGTTTCTGCAGTTATTCTAGCAGAAGAAACAGAAAAACAAAAAAAACATGCAATAATAAAGCTACTAAATATAGGATAACCGGTGTTGGACCCAATATAATCTCAACTGACAATCTTACCTAGGATAACTGGTGTTGGATCCAACACCAAGCTTCCGGTGCTGTTACTTGACCCGTTCATTGCGTCGGCGATGGCACTCTGTACTGTGGAACCGCTGATCCCCGAGCTGGCACTGAGGTGCACAATAAAGGTACTGATAACACTTCCTTTCCTGTTAGTGGAATAACAAAATTACGCCAGGCCCGTATAACAAATGATTTAGTTAAATATAGAAAAAAAAACCCATCGATTTACTCAAAATTCATTTATAAAAGGAACCAGAAACCAGTGTAAGTAAAAAATAGAGCCAAGAGACACAAGATTACACAGATTTCTGAAGGATTGGTTGATATACACACGTATACACACAATTACACACATACCTGAAGCTCGTAATTTGAGTACCCAAGTACAATAAGGCCAGGGGAGACTCTTCCAAAGCTCGGTCAACCTTTGATTAAAAAAGGTAAATAAATTGAGTGTTGAGGCCATTTTCATCTTATGAAATACAGTTTAACATATGTTTAACGTACGATACATCTTAACTTTTTTAATATTCAAATTATTGTCAAATAGGTCTGAAATTATCTTTGGTTTATTTGAGTTTAGCCTTTTAACACATGCATGCTGAAATAAGCAACAAATATAGGGCTACATTGATTACGGTGTTGTTCTGTTGCATGTTTGAAAAATTATTTGTAACCTTACACGCAAAGACGCGATTTACCTAATCCGAAACTTAAATTGGAAACTCTAAATATGATGTCTTGTATTCGAGATCATTTCGTGTGAAAACCGCTTGTTCCAGATTTTTCGTTTGCATTATTTTCAACCGCTTGCAACTACACCACTATGCAAATATCTGTATTCTTGGTAACTACACAGCTAGTTTTCAGGTGGTATTTTTACAATTCCAGATTTGCAAACCTGGAAATATATTTTTAGGATTTCGGCAACTTTACGAATCAATAGTTACTGGACTCTGTTATAAAAGCAGCCTAAACTACCTTTTTGTGATAACAAATGAATTTTTTACGTGTCTCACCATGTTCTGGATTCTCTTGGCAAGCCTTTTGAATTGCCACGACGACGGCTCTTTCAGTTCGGGAGTGTATCCCGCTCCAGCAACAATTCTTATGGTGAATCTATACACAAGGTTGACTGCAAAAAAGAAAATATAACACAATATTAGTAACACTGTAATCTTTTGCTTCTGCAACGAGACTGTTATATGATGGTGGTATGGAAAGATTTCAAAACTGAATTTCTCCTACGTGATACATTCAATCCTTCCCTTTGATTCTGCACCAACTTTCCTTATTCAATAACACGTTACTACTTTTGTTGCAAAGTCAATCGATCAACTTAGTAAAACCTGAAAAGCTTTTTGGTTGTTGCTTGGTTATTATCTCTAAAAGCACCCCGGAAGAGAGGTTCCTCCCCACCCCACCCCACCCAACCCCAGCCCTTACATCCTCCAGCCAATTTTTAAAATCAGAGAACTACGATATTTACAACAAATTCCAGACTAAAAGTACAGGGAGATTTTTTATTTCTGGCTTCAAGAATTCTTCAATTCCAAAACTGCCACATGCATGAATCCCTAGCACACAACTATCTCCTATCCTGGGACACAAGTCAAAAATCGCAAAACATACTTTTGTTTTACATTTCGTATAGAATTAATTGTCATCAACTGATGTGAAGTTATACGTGATGTCTGCACGATGGACAATATCGATTGGATGTGCTCTAACAGTCATGCTCTATTTCCTTGCAAAGTTTTGCGCACCCATGACACTTTTTTGCGTCTTTGCATTGTCTAGCAACGGGCATTTTCTTGGGTATCCATGTCCCTTAAAAGCAGCGGCTCTTATTCCTTCCATTCCTTCAAACTCGGAGAAAACGTGTCGAGAATCACGTGATGTCGCAGCCACCTTTTTAGTGTCCAGTTGGTTGCGTAATTTCCTTAATTAAATTCGCTGACGCACCCAGAAAAACAAATATCAAAATACTCAAATGTTGCATGCAAATGTCTCCAGCGATAAGCCGAAGTTGAATTGTAGTTGCCATCAGTAATAGTATTGTCACTTTTCTAAAGTTAAGCTCCGTGAGCCTCGATTGGAGCCAAACACCAACGCTTTTGGTTCTTGGTTACAATTTGTTAAGATTGTCTGACAGCGAGTTATTGGTAAGAATTTCTCTACCAATTTTGATTAAATGATTTTCTATGTAGAAATGGCTCGTTATTTCAATTCTTTTTCATTTGAAATATTTAGAAATATTCTGGAGCGAAACACGGTTATGAAACTAATTCGCTGCAATATTTTTTTTTGTAGTCCAACATATTAATGACTAAATACATGAAAGCATGGCCCTATTTATTGTTTTTATTGGCGCATCAAACCATACATGGAAAACATATTTGAATACAATCATCTATTATCTTTCGACTTAATATGGTCATGGACAGGAAAAGCGTGGTAAACTT
>JANRMR010087860.1:0-13606 GCA_025434825.1 Bergia sp. 'catenularis' | reverse complement strand
TTGTATGTGCTTGTTTAACAGCAGTTCACAAAAATCAAATAAGCAAGTGTCATTTACTCTCGTGTCCTTCTCACGGCTATCCATGGTTCACACATAATGCTTCCTTAACCCTTGACCAAACATGGTATGAATGGCTTAATTTAAAGGATATTGACACGGATTGCAGCAATGAGTGCCGAAGCGAATTTAGTGTTGGCCTGTTAAAAATAAATGTTTAACTAACGCAATAGCATTTTAGATCTTAAGAGTATTTAATCAAAAATGTAAAAAATTCGTGAAAAATCCCTGTGAGTATTTTTTATAGTTATTATTTTTATTTTTTTTAAATAGAGTGCCAAAAGGTAATAATCCTTGATAGTTGTGTTTGCTAAATGGGTTTCTTTGACAAATTTGATTGCTTTGATCAATATATTATCTGAGTAAAGATAATAAGAACAAGTTTCCGAAAACAGCAGTTTTGCACGGTGCTGCCACGTTTATAAATAACTAATCAGATGATGAGTGGTGCTGTCACGTGCACACTCACAAGCACTCACCGTTCTTCCTGCTTCGTTATTGTGCAGGTTGACCAGCGCTCGGAAATCTTTCCCTCTCTCTCTTGCATCTACAAATCTGGTTGAAAATTGGTCCGCATAGCGTATGTTGTCACTGCATCCACCCCACTGCCAGCCATCTTTGCTGACTCCGCGATATTTATTGTCGCATGTGCAGGAATTGAGTTGACCATCTGCGCAAGCGCGGGCTATGGCGTGCGTCACTCCGGCTGCTGTTATGGCGTAGGTGAAGGAGGTCTCTCGGCAAGCTGTGGTGGGTGAGAATTCGTAATAAACGTTCAGCAATGTGGGGTGAAAGTTGATGAAGGGACTATCAATTTAAGCAGTGCAGAACTAATTAAAAGTTTAAATTTAAAGAATCTGGGATAAATTTACTACCTGATGTATCATCTATCTATCTAGCAAATCTCAAACCCTACCCCCAAAGCTAAGAAAACAAAATAAAAACAGAATACTTAAAGTTATGGAAAAAAAGAGTTAGGAAAACTAGAGTTTATCGAACTTTTAAAGAAAAGTATGAAATGGAAGATTACTTAGAGTTGATATACGGAACTTTGATCAAAGAAGATCATTAACAAGGTTTATAAGAAGCAATCACAAATTTTCAATCAAAGTTGGAAGATATGGAAACCATGAAGTTTCAGTTGAGTAGAGACTGTATGTTTTTTGTAATGATAAAGAAGTTGAAAAAAACCCTCACATATGTTTTTAAAGTGTTCCCTACTTTCGAATCGAAGTTACAAACAAATCTCTTTAGGGAGATCAACAGTAGAATTTCAAACTATCTATCTATCTATCTATCTATCTATCTATCTATCTATCTATCTATCTATCTATCTATCTATCTATCTGTCTGTCTGTCTGTCTGTCTGTCTGTCTATCTGTCTGTCTGTCTGTCTGTCTGTCTGTCTATCTGTCTGTCTGTCTATCTGTCTATCTGTCTATCTGTCTGTCTATCTGTCTATCTGTCTATCTGTCTATCTATCTATCTATCGATCGATCTATCTATCTATCTATCTATCTATCTATCTATCTCTATCTGTCTGTCTGTCTGTCTGTCCACCTATCCATCTATCTATGTATATGGGGGTATGTGTGCACGCGTTTATACAGCTATTCAGGACAAGGTTGTCCTAATTCATCGTTACATATCACAACCGAGACTGTTGTCAAGACCGAAGAAAGAATAAACATTTATGCATCGGAAATAAAAATAATTCGGACAACTAATTAGTTTTCAACATGAAAACCAGTCTTGTTGTGTGCAAGTCTGTACAAATGCATATTGTACGAATGCGCAATGACAAGACAATATTTTTTGAAAAGGTTGTATTTGTAAAATAAATTTATATATATTAACTTTAAGGTCAAAATTCAAACATTAAAATATATGCTAAAAAGTGCAGTGTGGCAATTTTATAACAGGTTACAAACCAGTTAAACAGCCAAACTAAACATTTATTTGCGTATTTTGAAGATGCTTGAAAGCTTTCAATGTTCTTCAATTTGCAACTATTGCCCTAAACTTCGAAAAAAAACCACACAAATCGATTAGCAAATAACAGTTAAGAGAAATTGACAAAAATGTAAATATTTTCTGTTTGACAAAGGATCATCTCTCCCAAAATAGGTAGTAAATGACTTTATTGGCATGATCTTTAAGTATAAAAAGAAAGCTATATTTCAAAATAGAACGCTATATTTCAAAATAGAAAGCTATATTTCTCAAAACTGCCTTCTTGAAATTCTTTTGATATTTAATAAACTGGTCTGTCTTCCAAATTTGTGACTTAAACCACAGATGTTCTTAACCCTATTTTGCCCTTGGCTTCTGGGCTCTCACGGGGAGAGGGTTAGGGGGTTAGGGTTAGGGTTAGGGTTAGGGTTAGGGTTAGGGTTAGGGTTAGGGTGAGAGCGCAGTTTCGTTTATAGGGTTCTCGCGATTGCACTTATTTTTTTGTGCAAAAATTTTACTCGTGCTTTTGCCAGAGAGGACAACTCTAAAATTAATGTTTAAAGTGGCCGGAAACAGTTCCCGCAACTGCCACGTTCCATTTGAGGGATGATCAGAAGGACCAGCTATATCTGACAAATGGTAAGCGCTCAAAATCTGATCCAATTTATAAAATAAGCAAAATAGAGTCAATTGGAACCTGCTGATTCTACTGAATTTTATCTCTAACTCATCTTTGGTTACAGCTTAGAACGAAAGCAAAATGTATAAACATATTAAAAGAAATCAGATTATATTACACCAGATAAACCCTGCAAATTTTTAGGCAATCATTAAAAGTACAGCATCAAGTTTTTTAGTTGGTGGTAAAATTTCTAAAAAATAGTTGTCACCAGTAATAGCTATTGCTGAAATGATTGTTTCAAGTGGGAGTAGAAGAAGATGGGGATGGGGAGGGGTGTTATAGTCTGGAAGAAGAGACAATTGAAGAGACCACTCAGCTATAAATATCATTTCCCCCCCTGCAAGCTGTAGTGGATCATGCCTTAAATTCATGCAATAAGCCCAGGCCCGTCATATTAATACACTCCTCCTGCTATTTATTGCAAAATTCCTCAGACAGACACAAATTAACGAGGTCGATATAGGCTTTGATGAAACAGAAGAGAGCAAAAGAATTTTATTAAAGCATTAACGATTTCGTGTTTTAGTTTGCTAGCTTAATATTATGTGAATATGGGCGAACATTGAACAAACTTTCACCGAAAATTACTAAATGAAAAATATGCGATAAAAAGTGATTCACATTGAGGCAAAAAAGAGATCAAGGGAGGGAAAAAATCACAAGAATCTTGAAAATTTATAGTATAATACAAGGACATATAATTCTAATGAAAGTCTATTTAAAATATTAAATCGTCAAGCTTTGCTTAACTACGAAGAAAAACAGGGCAATTGCAGGGTGCTCACACGATTATGTCGTCGAATAACTCCAGTAAAGACAAGAAAAACGCAAATCTAACTATAAAATGAAGACTAGAAATTGTTGAGTTAAATCCCTTCTTATTAGAAAGTAAATAATTTAGGTAATTTTTTGTTGTTTCGTTTGTTTTTTGTGTCTTATGTTATCGAACTTCTAATCCTAGTACTGACAATAGAAGACCCTCCAGTTTTTTCTTGCTGTGTCTATAGTGATGGATCGCTATCCAGCAATTGCTGAAAGTCTGGTAGGCTGTCACAAGAAAAGAAAATGAACTTTGATGTCTAAAAGCAAGCACTGATCACTATTCCGTACTTGTTTTGATGCAAGATAAAACTTTTTGAGTGGATTAAAGCTAAGTCATATCAAACTAAAAACTAAGTGTTCATACTAGGACAAGCTTAAGTAATTTTTCTAAGGAGCGCAACACTCACAAAACGAATCATTAGTTTCTTGATGGTTTTTTATATAGCCGCTCAATTCAGTCCTAGCCGCACACACTGACACAGTAAACTCGACACTGAGAATTTTGACTTCACTGGAACTGCACCTTGACTGAAATAGTAACAATGAAAACTCAAATCTGAGTGTTATTCCCCGAACAGACTTTGTAAGAACACAGAGACTCAAGTTTGCCACAATTAGAAAAATAACGAAGAACGACTATAGTTCGGATTCTTTTCACATTTTTGTTGTATTTCAGTTATCCATATCGTACTAAAATAAGTAAGCACCTTAAGATTAAATTTGCTACAAGTAATAAAGAACAACAACAAATAATTCTTTTGGGAACTGAAATTATTCCGAGTACTTCTCACCATGACCAGTGAGAGCACCACTAGTTTGTCTGAAGGGTTACGGTAAGTTTTATTTGGTTAAACTAAGGGCTTGGCGGCAATTTCATGTTCTTACAAAGCTGATAATTTATTGTTTAAACCACGGAAGCCACAGTATTAACTTTTCGCTCTCCAGCGCCATTTCCATGAGATGAAAGATGCCGTGAGATGTTGCGGTCAAGTCTAGTAGGCACAACGAGTCCTTACTGCATATTTATATTTATACAATTTCCTTAGTTCTGTTACTAAAATCAGTATTCTCTCTATCACATCTTACAGAAGAGATAAAACAAAAACATACACACTTGCAAAACCCACTTATTATCCAAAAACACTTCTTTAAATCACAGCCAAATTTACGACATTCAACGACTGACTTGCCTAAAATTTGAGTGGGCGGCTGCAGTTAAATATAACCGTTCCTAATTTTAGTGATTCCTTAGATTTCTGAAGTGATAAAACTCCAAAACGTGCATGTTCGGTTAGCTTTATTCATTTCTTATTTTAAGAGATTTTCAAGTCCCGGAAGACGTTGGTCTTTATTTAGATTTAAGCTTTACTCAAGTAGACATTCAAACTCAACAATGTCGGATCGGAAATATGGATTTCAAACACGGAAACTGGTAAGTGGGGTGTTGAAAAAGATTTAACCTGATAAAATTCCGTTTCGTTGTTTATTGAACAAACATGTTTCCGCAAGTAGATCGCAAAAACGTGTACATGGATCTACGTGATTCAGAGAATCACTTCAGGAATTTGAATTTACAAGGAATTCGAAAACACGCTGTGAAATTAAGTTCCTTTATCAATTGTTGCCACTTCACACTTTTCGGCTCGTTTTAATTTGTTGTATAAAATCATTATGCGTCATGTTGAAAGCACGCACATCATAACAGCACACAAATTCATTTACTCTTTTGCAATATTTTGAGGTTTTGAACAAAGTTTTATGTGAAGGTTTGAAAGCACGTTTTTGGCCAAAGGAATTTGTCTTGTTTATATGAGTTCGTTTCTAAAATGGCCGCAAAGTGATGATAATAAGTTAATACATGTATAGAACGTAAAACTGGCCAAAAGCAAAGCATATCAACGTATTTCTGCAGTTTGATAGAAATATATAGTAAGAGGTTAGTTTTGAAGCTTCTTTATCTAAGGTTGTCTCTCGCATTCCAGTTTTCTTAGAATTTCTAGTAACTAGCTGTGAAATATGTGGCGCATTTTCTTTCAGAATGCTCGTATTTTTATAGATTACAGGCGTTAAATCGAGGGACTAGGAAAAGTAAATTCAAATGATATTTCACTGATACATACCGATTCTAAGTATCTTTCCAAATACGTTTTCTGGATTATGTGCAGAGCAGTTCCAGCGCCTGTTCCGAAACTGGTACTGGCATTCGCGTATTGCCTTCTTGGCTCCGATAGCTATGTACTGAAGGAGCTCGGGGTGTCTCCTGAAGATGCGCTGCTGCCTTTGTGTCAACGCACGAACTCGGTTCGCAGGCGACAGTTGGACATTGTAGTTGTCCGAGTAACCGACTCCATATCCTAAACTCCTAAGGACAAGAAAAAGAGTAAAATTGCAGTCATGTCTTTGCGCGTTTAAATGCAGTTAATATACAGCATAGAAACCTTGACAATTCCAGCAATAATTCAGAAAGATAATATCTCACCACCAAGCTCCTGTCACAGATGCAAGGAAAAACAAGTTAGAAGTTATTAGAACAAACGCCAGCGTTTTGGTATTCATGGTAAAGGTGCTTTGCTCGTGTGCGCAATTCAACACCGCTTTCAATAACCTTAAAAGTTGCAATTTCCATCATAAATCAGTCCTCAAAACAATAGATTACAGAACAATATTAACAAACGCCACTCAAAATTTGTGTTGTTTATAGTCTGAATGTCTGCATAAACGCCGAGCCAGAACAATAGGACCCCTCGCTCTTTATCTAATTGCTTTGTAATTGCCTTGTTTCTTGCAAAATATTCCAATAAAAAACTGGGTAACGCCTCTTATTGCTGTTTCTACCGCCCCCAGAACTATCATTTTTGGACACCCTTGTCTATTTTTCGAAACACGCACTTTGGAATAACTATAGTATGACAAGGGTAAATATTTGCTCCGGTAGAGGTACTTTAGAATCAAAGCAAATCGCAAAAGTACCACAATATTTGATTTAAATAACAGCTTTTTCCACTTAAGTCGGTAATGCATTAACAGCACGCATGAAGTCACTCCCTTGCTTTCCTTTATCACATGTGACCCGTTATTAATTAATTTTGGCTTTTTGAAATAGATTTTAGCAACAATGGGCTAAGTGGCTTGACTCTGTGTTTTAAGAAAACATGATTTTTGTTCTCGACAAAGGTATTTCGTATGCAACTTCTTTGTTCACGGAATGAAAAACTGGGTTTTTCATTTCTAAGCGAAAAGCTATATCCACGCAAAAATTTCAAAATTAACGTACATCAGAAATGGTGCCAAAAGAAGTCACTCAGTGTTAAAATCTTTTTTTGCACTTAGGACAAAAGAGGCTCATTAAGCTCACAGTCATGAGAAGAAACAATTTACTTCGGGTGGCCCGAAGGGAGGTTTAGCAGCGGTGATAAACAATAATTCAGAATCCAAATGCGCTATTTGAAATCAATAGAGGTAAACAATATAGATTAATACGATTTGAAAAGCAATAACATATACATTAGGCGAATCATTTGCCTCGAATGAATGCAACACGTACCGCCATTGCCGTAACTTTATTACTCTAATTAACTTGATACAACATGATCTGCTCACATCCTTCTAAAGTGCAAACTCTGCAGCTTCTCGCGTTTGTAAAAGTTGTGAACTGAGTGTGTGTTGAAAAACCATATCTTATAAATTATCTGTATTTGTTTGTTTATAATATAACAATTGTTATCCCACCATTTAAACGACAAAGTTAAACGTTTGGAAGAGAATAGCTCGATGACAACTGTGACTTTAACTTAACAAGAAATGACATCAGTAAATTCAGTGGAGGCTTAAGTAAGAATGATGAGTGTCATTTATCAAAGCTTTTTGGTCATAGCTTAACGAACTTGTAATCATTTAAATTAGGGAAATAGCATGTTTTATTAAACACTTATTAAAATCAAAAGTTATAAATGGCAATTTAAGTCATCAAGTTCAAGCTACTATACCGTCCAGGAATTTACTGGGATGTTAAAGCGGAACCGCATTTTTTGCCGTTAAACTTTGATTTTATCAAGTAACTAGAAACGAATTAGGTATTTCAAAAGGCAGCTTTAAACAAATTGGGAGTCCCGCTCTTACTTTTTTGCGGCGGTCGTATTGAAGCTTTAATGCTAGAAAGCACTCATTGTGAAGAAACACACTTCTTTTGTGAATACCTAATTGCTTTGCTCCCTTGAGGCATTATATATTTCAAAGGACTTCTATTAATAATTATCTTTCAAGTCACCCACAAGTGACTAACGAAACGCATGGGATTGCGGCGGTGTTTAGGAGAATCAATGGCCTTGCATGATTTCATTTCATTTTAGATCATCTTAAAACTGCCGACTGTATCAGTTAATTATTGGCAAATATAATAAGTGACGCAAGTTTGCAGCGATGCACGAAAAGTGTTGGATTGTTAACATTATAACAATTTGCATTGACAGTGTGGGTGTCTATCTGTTGAGAAATTCAAAAAATGACGATGAAGCTGATTTAGGATGGATTGTGAAAATATTTTAAGCTTTTAGCTATCAGCTGCTAGAATAAAAGGAATGTGGTGCCTCAAGCATTTTTCCGTTTGCACCTGGCACGTCCGATCAGTACGTAGAGGACTAGAATGGTACAAAAAGCTTCAACTTGCATTTGTTTTTAGATTGGGGTTTGATAAACGCTAAAACCTGGTGCCTTTACGACTAGCTCTTGAACGAAGTTATGGAAATTAATCTGTTTCAGTCACGTCCACTGGCATAGTTCCATTGCATTTTCGCAAGCATTCCAGCCTCAAATCCACTAAAACTCAGGTGAAAAACAATTGTTCTCCCCAGTCAGTCTGTAACATTTAAAGAACTTGACAACTGTTTAAGGTGTTTTAAAAAACTTCTAGTTATGTGATAAACATGTACAGGACCTTCAAATTAATAGTAGTTTTATCGTTAAAGGCTGTCATGGATTAGATTGAATTCAATCCAATTTTACATTAGAGCTACCAATATAGTCCATTTATAATTTATGTTGTTTACTGTGAACTTTTGTCCTCACACATATATCAGACATACTAAACTTGAAGTTTTCAAGTCCTATGAAAATTTCAAGGCTTTAAGAAACGATCACCGACAAACACTCCTTCACTGAACGGACAAGCACAACAAACGTTCGTATTAAGGGTTTTGAAAGTCAAGGCATTCTTGGTTGAAGTGTGCAAAATTTGCAAAATTGACTTTTGGACCGGATACAGTTTAATTGTGTTGATTCATCAGAAAGTCGACACACACTTTGATTTCTTCTTGAGTGTATGTCGAAAGTGGAAATTTGAAGTATTTGGTTTATCTTTTTCAGTGATTATGGAAGACGGAAACACTAGTACTGAATACTTTTTGTATCTAAAGGTTGCAACGGTCATTTTAAGTTTTTAAGTTTTCAAATAAACAGATTGGGCTGGAATACATCGCAGTTATTTTCCGTAAAAGACAAGTTGATCTTAATGTCTTATGCGTGTGAACTAACAGCACTTTCAGTAGATAACCAGAGAATTGATTTTCTTTTTCAGATTGCGGGCATTCTCTATTTTTCCTCCTGAATTCTTCCAACAGAAAATAAACTAAATGCAAGATCAGGTGGCCAGCCCGCGCGCGAAATTTAACGAATAACGACAGCTTGTAGTTTATATTTTTGAGTTTAGTGATGTTTTATCTATTCAAAAAAGTTTTTGTTATCTCTTCCCATGTGACACATGCACCACTTCCCCAACTACGTTTATTACTGGTTTCCGCTCGAACAAATACGATCCCTGCGCGGTCAGTTGAGAGTAATTGTGTACTTCGAGGTTAGATCTCTGACTGCCAACCCGGAGGTCCCGAGTTCAATACCCGGCCTTGTCGAGGGTTAAATTCTGGGCGATCTTCTTTCGCCACACTGTCCGCGGACAAGGACGTTAAGTCGTTGGTCTAGCTTCTTAAAACGCTATCTCAGGGGACTTAAAAGAACCCACGCACTTCTCGAAGAGAGTAGGCCCACACATGGGAGAGTAAGTTCTGCGGATGTAAATGTGTGACCCTCAATAAATAAAGTGTGTTTACTTTAATTTACTTTACTGACAATTTTAAATATAAAAAGGAGAAACAAAAAGTTCTTTCGGTTGTTAATCACAGAGTTTTGATGAGAAATTAAATAAAACTAGATATATTTGTTTCATTTTAAAAATTGTACTTATTATATACTAGGAATATATTGTAAAATGTTTCACTTTTTTCCTAAGAGTGCTCAATACACTGAGTGATGTAGAGCTTAATAAATTATATAAATAGAGATGGAAAAGTTTTAAAACATTTAAAATGCTAGTTAAAAGTTAGTGACTACAGTTTCACGCTTGGCGCGATCATCAGACTAAGATTTGAAATTGAGAATATATTTTGTACGATGGCCCACAACTGTCACGGCATTAGAAAAAGAGTCGCACCAAAAAGAAATACTTCACGGCGAAATAAAAAAGTTCGCGGCAAAAAGAAATTACCTCACGGCAAAAGGAAATACCTCACGGCAAAAAGAAAATACTTCCTGGCGAAATGAAAAAAACAAAAGTCACGGCGAAAACAAAATGGCCTCACGGCAAGATAAAAAGCTCGCGGCAAGAAGGAAAAGCCCACGGCGTGTGGACTGGGCCGAGTTTTCTGGAGAAGTACACAGTCCGCCATCTTAAAACTTTGGCAATCAGAAACATGTTTTGTTCAAACTGTGGATAGCAAACTGGAGTTATCGACAACTATTGTTCGTATTGTGGAAAATCTAGGGGATTTGTCGTGCTTTTCTTCCTATTACTGACAAAAAATTGAGATTGGACGATACTGAAATGAGTACTAATAAAGGTTAGAGAACTGCTGGTCATTTACCGCAAACAAAACTTGAATTACAAAGAATGTATGGCGAGAGGTTCCATTTACCAGGCGTGTGAACTATAGTAAATTTATGGAAAATTTTCTATTTTTCACAGTGTGTGAAATCGTGCTGATCTCAGGCGTGTGACACACGCCCAGCGCGTGTGACTTGGTAGGTCTGAATGAAGCCAGTTAAAAATAAACAAATAGATTTTTAAAAATTTATATCGTCCAATCTCAAATTTTTGTCAGTAACAAGAAGAAAAGCATGTCAAATCCCCTCCCTTTCCCACAAATCGAACAAAACTTGTCGAGAACAAAACATGAAGTACTTCTTCGAGAAAACTCGGCCCAGTCCCCACATCCTTGGACATGCGCCGTCGGCTTTTCTTTTTTGCCCTGGGCTTTTCTTTTTCGCCGTGGGCTCTTCCGTTCTGCAGCGAGCTTTTTATCTTGCCGTGAAGCATTTTGTTTTCGCTGTAAGGTATTTCCTTTTGCCGTGAGGTTATTTTTTTTTTTTGCCGTGAGCTTTTTTATTTCGAGCAAACTTTCTTTTTCTTTTTCTTTTATTTTTGGCAAAACATTGAACACTGAACATTGGCTGGCTGCTGTGGCTGTCTGTAGAACATGAAAAAATAGTCATTCGCATTGCAATCCGAGCCAATATTATTTTTAGTTTTAGGTTGTTTGGCCTCGTTGTCACCAGGATTGCGCCGACCGCGCTGCCGAGTAAAACCTGGATACTAGACTATGGGAAGCACGTGATCTGGCTGTTCGTTCTCCTTTTCTCACGAAATTTTGTGTTTTCCTGAGGAAATGGTTGACAGCATGGCTTGGTTTTCATCAAATTCTGTGAACATACGAAGCGTTGAAGATGCAGATTATTTAGAGGTATGTATTTCGATAGAATTTTTGCTACATTTTCACGATTTTGTGGACAATCATGGGGAAAATGATGAATAAATTGACATTTAAAAATAGGAATGGACTCCGTCGCCGAGGAGTGGCCGTGCTTGCGACTTTAGCAACCGTGTGAGGAAGTCGCTGTATTATGGATGTTATTCGGATGCATCTCTTCCTTCGTGGCCAGTCACAGGTTAGCAGAAAGTTGGGGACATTTTTGTTTTATAATATAAATTTTTTTGGTTTACGTTGGTTCAAGGAACTTATTTTGTGGTATTTACATTAAACAGTTGTTGTCTTGTGCTGCGCGCCATTTTCATTTTGTGAAAAACGTTCCAACTTGCGAGAGAAATGTCAGTGTAAAATTGTAATACTGTTTTGGCTCTTCCTTTTGGGGTTTTGTTTCAGGTATCGAGAAGTAGATATACTAGTTTAGAGTCGTGTAGTTTTGCAAAAATGTATTTTAACATGATGACGTACAAATTTGAAGTTAATATGCCGAAAATTAAATTTGCATATTATTTCATGTCTGTGGGGAGATGTGAGTGTTCATATAATTGTGCATCAATTTCTAAAGACATTGATTACGTCTGCAGATGTTGTTTTATTTTTTTAAAATTTAATATGTATATACAGGTAGTTATTTGGAGAAAACTCGTACATCTATGATCTAACTCTAAGAATATTAAAGTAATAAAGTATTATATGGTAGAATTTAACATGTTCTGCGGATGCCCTACAAATGTATGTTTTTTTCTTACTGGAACTTCATATCCTTCTCACCAGATGTAGCAGTTGAGGTGCTGAACAATGCAGTAACCTCCAGAAAAAGACAGTTGGACAGGAACTATGCGACACGAGTTGCAAGGTAGGCATCAAGAGAAGATGACACTTCCAAATTAAGACTTCACACTTCAGTCAGTTGAAACTTGGCTTTTCCAAGCCTGTTTTTAAGTAGTCACCCTATAAGGCAGGCAAGTAGATATCCTACCTTTAGTCACTGTTTCCATGGATAAAGATTGGGGTTAACAAAGTCGCTTCTGGTTGGAAGTTATTCTTTTCCCCCTGTGGGGGTGCTCCCAATAAGAGCCATATGGGGAGACTAAAAAGGATGCCTTTTTCATGCTCACAGTTATGAAGGTCAGCAAAAATTGATGTTACATATGAAAGAGTTGTTAAAGCTGGCTTTAATTTATTTTCTTTTTAGCATGTGAATGAAGTGGTGGTTGTTATTCTACTCTGGTTGTCTCTTCTTCTACTCTGAAACTCTGCCAACCAGTATTGACCCTTAAACTGGTGAGGAGGGGAGGGAGAGGGGGAGGGGGCTTGTTGAACTTCAACTCTTCGATCTTTTTGTGATTTTTGTGGAGGGATTTTAAAAATTTTCCAACTATTTTCTAGTAGCTGTTACCTATTGGTTGATATATTTTTTTTGAGGTGAATTTCAATTTGCCACCCTTGTTAGATTTTGAAAAATATTCCTTTGAAATGTGAAAATCAATATCAGATTTTCTTGAAAAATAGGACTTTTGCATTTTTTAAAATCAAAATTAGTTACATTTGACATCCAAATGAGTTTTGTGCATAATATTCGACTTTAAGTGGTTGAAATATCTGAACAAACCAATATAAAAACCAAAAATCAACATTTTCAAAAAAACTGTAAATTTTTGCAGTATGAGATCATTTTTTCATTCTGGCAACCATGGCAACTGGCCAAACATCACAAGGCCAGCCTTGACTGGAAGATGATCACCAAATCTTAAGGTGAACTGATAAGGCATGTTGAAAATCATTGAGGGGTTCACCAACCCCCCCCCCCTCTTGCCTGTATATGTTTGGCCAAAAGGCTTGTCAGTTTAAAGGTTAAGAACTCAAGTTCCCTCCAGGGCATTTTTAAATTCCAGCTCAAGATGTGGCTTTTTAATAAGGCATTCTAATAACTTTAACCCTTTCACCGATTGATTTCTTCACACGGGATTCCCTTGGGACAGTAGATTCCTAGCTTAGTAATCTCTGAAACTGGGTTCCGAACTTTGATTACAAATTTCACCAAGAAAAAGTGAATTTTGTATAAGGTAACCCCATATGAAATCAAAAGTAGACACACTGAAGTTTCCAAAAACGCCTTTACTTTTGGCTATAGTTTAATATTCACTGAGCTACAGACATTCAAACTTGGCACAATTTTTTGTCACCCTTTCAACGAGATTCCATATAAACTAACTACACTGCTGTTGCAATAAATCACTAAGAATCAGTAAAAAACTGTTATAAAATACAGTTTTCAGCT
>JANRMR010087748.1:8173-22982 GCA_025434825.1 Bergia sp. 'catenularis' | reverse complement strand
AGCTTTGTTTTGCAGTCCTTTATTTAAATCAGAGGCTACTTTGCTAGATTTTAGGATGCTTTTTTCTTGTATTTGAGCTGGTGCAACATGCCTGTAACGCGGGTCCATAAAAATGACTTTACTGTACTATGAAAAGTCCTTAAATTTTAGATTGGGATTAGCGGAAGTACCCTAATAGCGCTAACCGACTTCCGAACAACCGGTTCCCAGATTGTATATTCAATGGCATCTCACCGTAGTCATATCTGGTCTCTTCCAGTTTCGTAGGGAGAAATCTGTTGGTGAGGGGGAGGGGGGGGGATGAATTGGTATCAGGAGATGAGAAATTCTAAGAGGCACTGATAAACAATCCTATAGCTTGGAGCCAGTATAGACACTCTTATTCTTTGATTGGTTTCGATTTAACCATAAAATAGATGCTAGAGTAATAAATTTTATTACTCTGTCAACCTTTTGTTTCTTTTTTTGATTCAGTGTTCTAGTTCTGCCTGTTACAGACTGTGTCACGGATTTTAATGGAATCACTCGACTATTGTATATACCTCTGGTTTGGGGTTACCGTTACCCAAGCACAACAGGGCCGTTTACTCTTTGCATGGAAAAACCGGAATTTTTGTTTTGATATTCAAATGGTACACCTCGTTCCACGGGAAAATTCCTGTTTTGATAGCCATCCCAACCGATGTTTTTCCCATTTAAATGGTTAACGGTTTAAGTGACTACTTTTCTGAAGAGCAATGTAAACAGTTACGATCACACGAGTACATTTTGTGATTTGAACAGTACCGTACAAGACCCCATAGTCGATGAGTTTTTATTTTTTTCAATTTATGGGGACCATCGCCGATGAGAGATGGTTTTGCACAAGAAAAATTCCAACTTCAGTACTATTTTATAACTTACTGCAAATTGGAGGGAATTCTCCAGAGTGAACTCCGTGAACAAATTCAATCGTTTTGGCATAGTTGATAGAACTAATTGGTTATGAAACTCGACAAACTTCAAAAGGAGTGTGCAAAGCTGCTTTGTTTTATGTTGAACAAACCGTGACCCTGCATATTGTTTTGTTTTACGTGTGAAACCAAATGTTTCTACTGGTTGGTTGTTATATGCATTTCTATACCTTTTGTGTTTTGTGCACGGTCAAGCCCAGCAAACAAAACAAATGGAAAACAAAAACATATAACAAAGAAACAAGCCGAGTTTCATAACCATTCATTCTAATAACTATGGTTTTAGCTTATACTGCATATTTGGTCAATAATAAAAGTATGGAGTCGAAGTTTTTTTTCCGGGGAAACTAACTTGAATTTCGAGAAAGTATATTTTTATATATTGTTCTGATCGCCGGTGAAATTTGGAAACCAGCGGAAAATCTATTAAATTTGTTTGAAATACTGCGATGGTCACCGATACTAGGTTTTTATACATGATATCAGCGATGATCCCCATTGGTGCGACCGAGTCGTACATAAAATGATAACAAGGTTCAAGAGTCAGAGATGCGGAATAAAACTTTATTCCCAGAGCGACAAAAATTTAACCGCGTAGCTAGGAAAAAATGTGATGATTAATTTTATTATCTTAGTTGCAATTTTTTGTTGAGCTTTTGATGACAGTGTTGTACATTGGTAGGATTTACACAGTTGGCTTACCTGCGATCGCCAGATTAAACACGAAACATTTTTTTTGTTCTAAGTATACTGAGGCCAGTTTGATGTTTGTCGATGTTTTGATAATAGAACCATAAGAACGTTGAAAGCCTTTTCATTTCCAACCAACAGTTTCATGGAATTATTAAGATTCATTCACCGGACACTGAGATCGAGGGTTGAACTTTGGGCGACCTTCACCGACCGTGCGTGGACAGGGACGATAAGCCGTTGGTGCAGTCTCTTGACGTTCTATATTGGGGACTTGAAAGAACCCACCCAATTTTCGAAAAGATAAGGTAATCCCGGCTTGGCAGTCATAAAATAGATTAGTTTCTCGTTTTAGCCCTGATTGGTCAAAAAGGAGGTAGGCGAGGGGTAACAAAATCTCATTTTCACGAAGCACAGCACCTTCGCTCTTACGATTATTAAAGCGGCCTTCACTACTATCGACTCAGCTTGAATAATGGATAAATTCCTTTTGTTGGTCTTGCTCAGGTAAAAGTTACAACCGAAACACTTGGAATCTTGTTAAATTACTGTAGAGTACTAACGACTATAGGGAATAAAAATATTTACAAGGGGTGTTACAAAATGCTACTCTAACGACGTAACGTACCACAAAGGACTGAATAGGACTCAAATTATATGAAAAAGGTTCTGCTTTAATTACCTATATTAAAGTAAGTCTCTAATTATCGGGTCTAAAACTACGTACTTCAGTGTTAAAATATGCCACTTCTTTTGATGGTGTACTTGATACGTTTTCTTGAATTGAATAGTCCATTTCCGAATTACGCTTCAATTCAAGTGAACAATAACTTGAAGTCGAGGGCAGGTGCTAAGAAATACAGCAAATGTATGGAACTTGGCACTCGACATCATCAGCCGTGATCAGGAGTTGTTTGCTGGAACTGAAGCGTAATTCGGAATTGGCTCATTCTTGGCGTTTGTTAAGGCCGTGAGGTGAAAGAGTACAAAGTTGTGAGCTCCAAAAAGTTTGGTAGTTAAAATATCAACGTGTACTAGCAAATAAATCCAAAAAACATTTTTGAAGTGAGCCTCGAGGATCTTCGAGACTTGTCACTTTAAGACCACTTTAGTAGGTTCCATGAGTCTCTCTGGTACTCTTGTCCGCGCAATCCTGGTGACTATAAACCAGTCCTCCGAAACTCGGCCGGATATCGGACGCGTTCGGACAAAGGCGCGGACACGCGCAGTCAGTGGATAAACACAAAAACACGCGAGTTCGCACGAAAGGGAAAATTTCTTTTAAAGTTGAGCCACAAACGTTTTCCATTGGTAAAATATTATCATGGAGAATGGCTTCGAGCAAGTAAACGGCAAAGAAGTAAAAGTTGAGATCGTGGACACGCAACAGAGTGAGGATGAGAGACAGTCACGGGTAGAAGAAACGAGCGATTCTAGGTTTGTGGATTTCTTTTGTTTGCCAACGCTGTTAAAATATCAACTGTTGTGTTTGGTACCAAGGAGATTCGACAAAAAGCAGGGCCCCACAAGAAGACTTTCGCTAACCATTTTAGTATTTTCAAGTCATTTTTTTATCTTGAGAGAAGGATCTATTAAATTTTTAAAAGACTCGTGTCGACACAGGCGGCCCAGCTGAGAGTTCGTTTTAATCCTTTTAGCCCAACATCTTCTCCTTACAGTATCGATACAAAATAAGTTTTTGTTTAAAACGAGAACTGAGATGCTGATTACAAACTACAAACTCATGAGATGGATTTCATCTTTCTCCCAATGTGTTTTTAAAGGAAAGTATGGTGACAGGTTAAGAGAATCTAGCAACACATGATATTTCGTGCTTGGAGGTAAAAGGTCTGAGGCCATCGAGAGTGATTTAGGGCAGATCTTCTGTTCATTGCCTTCTTGGTGGGGGAACTGCCAGAATGTACAACAAATATACAAAGAAGGAACAAGTGAGGAAAGCAAACTATCTTTGTGCCATTTGTATCAGTTTACAACAATTTTATGTACTCAATATTTATTCCCATAAAAAATCTTATGAAATCAACTTTTAAAATCATTAATGCCACTCTCTACCCTAAATTTGTTGGATTGGTAATAGAATTGGGAGGGGGGGGGGGATATTTAGAAAGGAAAGAAAATTGAAGGGACCCACCAAACAGTTGCCCTAAGTGAGCAAGTGTCACCCTTCTGATATCTGACAATTTAGTATTGCCATTAATTATTAACCCCAAAATTTAATTTTAAACTTACTAAAAACAACCCCAAATCAAAATCTTTAAAAAATATCACCATCTTTAACAGGGTACCCGTGGGTCCTTAAAAAAGCCTTATTTTAGATTTTGAATTTTTAAGGCCTTGAAAAGGGCTAAAATTGGTTAAATTCTTTGTTTAGGTCTTAAAATGTCCTAAATTTCTTATCAAAATGAAAGTGTTTCTTCCACTCATCATATTTTGAAGCTTCTTGTGACTATTTTTCATGTACTGAATGCCTGATAGAAGAGTCGCAAATCACACAGACAATCACTACAAAGCCCACAGTCGTGTTGGGCTGTGGATACTCTTTTGAACACAAGATCATATGAGCTTAATTTTATCTTTATAATGCATGCATGTCATTGTGGTCATGTTCACACTTGAATACTGCTGCCACTGTGGTTATATTGTAAGGAAAATACATTCTGTCCATAGTACAGTGCCTGTCATTTTATTGATCAGATTCTGGGTTTATGAGATTTTACATGAAATGATTTGGAGTAGCATACAGCAGATCTTAAATTTTCAGAGTTTGGGCCTTAAGGGCCCATTAATGTATCTTTTAAGGCCATTGCTACTTTAAGGAAAATTTAATTTGTTCTGACTAGTTTTACCTCAGTTTGCTTTTATGGGACAATATTTTGATAGTGCCCCCTGAGTGCAATTGTAATTCAGTTTATGACATCACTTGGCCACGCCCATTGTCACATGATGCAAATAAAAAAATGAGCCTAGATCATCAAACTTTCAGTTCTGTGTGCTACATTTACTTTTGGTACCATTCATTTCTTTGAAGTAATTCGCAAAGTTGTAAGTACGCATTTGGCATTCGGGCTTAAGACAAAAGTTTTAAGGGTGAAAAATGTGTTGTTTAAACCACCTATTCTTTCACTGTTGTTTTTGTTTTTCAGCATTTTACAAAAAAGGATACTTACATTTCAAGAAAATTGATTGTTCTTATGATTCTGGTAAACAAATTTCACTTTCTTTTATTAGTGCTGGGGAAAGCTCAAAAATGTCTGCACTGGAAGTGCTTAGAGATAACCAGGTTACTAAGCAGTTGATCAGCTACTTCACTGTGCCATGTGCTCAGCCTGAGATTGAGAGTTTTGTCTGGCTTATAATAAGTAACAGTACTAGGTGTAAGTAAGAAAAATGTCTTTAACCATCCATAAATTATCCATAATTGGGATTTGAGATCAAATGTTCATTGCCAGGGTTGTACTTGCAAGACCTACTGTCATACTGAACCTATTTTATGGCTATCTTTTTTCTGATGGGAGAACTATTATATAACAAAACAGAACTCCAAGCAAATAGCCACCAGAGTAAGAAAGTAAACATTCAGTTTACAAACCAATATATTGGTCACTGTATGCATCGTGTACTGCTCATCTGCTCTTCAGTATCAGCACTGAGTGTAAACAAAATTTTTGAATAGACAAGTAACACAGACAAATCGATCTTTTTTCCACAATCTTTCTAGCTACATGTATATTTTGATAAAAGACAGTGTTGTTTTTTATAACTATTTTACAATCTTTTCAAAGAACAAATAATCAGTTGTGTAACATCCTTCACAAATAAAAACATATTCCCAGTTCATTACTTATAACGGTAAATTAGTATCAAACCTTATCAAGCAATTCTTCAAATTGTCATAGACACAATTCCTGTTCCAAAGAACTGCACTTTGAGCAACCTTTGCTGGTCAGGAATAATCCAGTAAATTTAGCAAACCAAAACACAATCCTTATTTTTTATTGCTTCAATGTTGGTCCTTCAATTGGTAGACAATAATGGGTTCTCGTGTGAAATAAAGCAGAAGAGAGAAACAAATAGAAAATGCACCAGCAATTTGCACTGAAGTATTAATACTGTAGTTGATTAGACAAATGTTGCATCGCACACACAAACAAGAAATGGTGGGAATTTTTCCATGCTTTGTGCCGCTCGCGCAGTTGAAAAAACTGAAAGTAAACTTGCACTTTTTGCTGCCAGCATAGCAACCATTATACTAAAAGCAACGAGATATGTTAATGGGCCCTTAAAAAGTTTGAACCTGCAGGAACCCTGTTTTTCTATCTCCTCCTTTCAATTTTCACCAGAAGTTTGTCAGGTCAATCATCATAAAATGATGATCCGAAATTTACATCCTTGAAATTGAATGCAAGAAAATGGTAAAAATCTTACTAAATCTTACAAAAATGAGCTCATAGGGTAGAGATTGGCCTTAAATCACTTTGCCAGACTTGATACTAACTCTCAGCTTGGGCTGCCTGTGCAGTCGACTGTTCAGGTTTGATAACACGTGGGATATGAAATTATACAGTGTAATCCTCAACTTAGAAAGTTTAAAGCAGAAGTGCAAGACAGTGTGTTTGTGCTTTACTTTCTATATCAGATGTTTTGATATTTGAAAGTTCTTTCATTTTTTGTTGATCATACTCTTACTGAAGTTAACTTGTATGTAAGAGTTAGGAGGAAAATTAATATTTCATTCAGTTTACAAATTCTGTGGACAGATCCTATTGAGTGTATTGGATGCAGATTTGCTTGCATCTGTTGGCACATCCTGTAAATTACATGCATTGGGCATGTCAATATTAAAGCAATAAAAATAATCACAAAAAAATCATGGCCTTATAATTTTATGTGTTTGCAACCCTGATTAAACCTAATATCTAGAATTGTACTAAAACTATAATTTTGAATTCATCGTTTGGTAATTCCACATGCTGAGGAGCAAACTTCCCCCTTGTTGTCAGCTAGCAATGGTTTTGATGATTAATGTAACTGATCTGTCGGTGAGTAACTATAAATTTAAACTAAAGTGACAAACTGTTTGACATGAAATACTGTACTGTATATCAATGTGTATATTTATGCAAGAAATAGGTGGCCATTGTCTCTGATTTTGACCAACTCTTCAAAGTTAATACTGACATTGGATAGAACTAATTTAGAGACCATGCTTTCTTAAATTCAGAAAACTACACTTATCTAGTGAGCTCTTAGCATTTACAACTTTTCATAACCCTTGTTGATCATTCTTGGGTTTTCCAGAAATTAAATATTTGCTCCAATGTGATGTACTACAAAAAATTATTTCTTAATAAAGGAACTTTGGTTTAATGCTCCTATTTGGTGGAGAGCCACCTGAGTATTTGTAGATTATGTGTAAAAAATATTTCTCCATGGTGGGTTCATTTGTCAAGATGATCCTCGGCAGAGGTGGCTAACTGCCACTGACAGTTTTTGAGGAGCAGCACTTTTGAAGCCCTATTTATTATAACCAGTATTAGATATATGCCAGATGTAATAGTTTAATTGGACTGCCATGATTGCTGTTATCCACAGCTCCCTGCATTCAAGTATTATAATTCAGTGGCATTTGGTCTCAAATGCAGATACCTGACTTAAAGGATGCCTGCATAATCTGAAAAATTGCTTTAGGAATGAGCTAAATGCAAATTTGAGCACAATTATCTCAGAAGCATTGCATTGTACAGTGCTCACGAGAGAAGATTGTGAAAGCCTGAGGTGCAGTTAGGTAGGACACAAACTTTCATGCAATTATCTAAATGGAACAGACGCTTTCTAAAATCATAAAAAATGGATTTGGTGTTGACAGAAACTAAAATGGGTGTGGTCGGCAAATGTTAAAGTCATGGAGGAGGCAAGGGTAGACTTGAAATTTTTCCTTGTTCACTTGGTTGGGTTATTTAGCAGTGATTGGTTCCCACGTTTTATTGATAGGAACATTTCACTAGATTAGACCCAAATATCTTGCCCCACCCCTGGGTCAAATCTTTGCCGGCTCATCGATACTTTAATTATTACTAAATTATATTAATACATTGTTTTTCATCATATTTCTTTTTATGTAGTATGAATGCTTCACTATTTGAGAACATATATCCAATCCGAAGAAGAAAAACGCATCAAGTTCCCTGGAAAAAAACGAACATGGATCAAGCTGTTGATGCTGTCCACAACAGAAAGATGACTCTGACCTCAGCATCGCAGGCGTTTCATGTGCCAAGGTCAACGTTACATGACTATGTCAAGAAGCTCAGGGGAGGGGTAAGGGTTTTGGCCATGGTATGTTATCGACATGAACAACTGGATCAAGCTTTGCAGAAAGTTTTGACACGAGAAATGAATGTTATAACAGCATCGGAAGAATTCTGTATTCCGAGGTCAACACTCTATGACCATGTTAGAAAAAGGAGACGTACAGAAAAAAGTCAGCGAGAGGGTGATGTTGAAACTGATAAAAACTGCCAAGCTGGAACTTTATCAACAGAACTGGCAGTAGAGAGTGAAAGGACGGCTGTAATCGAAGAAACTTCAACAACTGACACACAAAGTTTGTCGGACAAAGTTGCTGCTGGCATAAACGACAATGAACTGAAAGTTAAGGAGACAAGAAGAGGTCGTCCCAGAGGAACCTGGAAACAGGAAGATATGATAAAAGCGTTCACGGCAGTGAAAGAGAAAAGAATGACGATAAGAGAAGCGTCCAAGGTGTTTAATATTCCAAACTCAACACTGGGTGATCGACTGACGGGTAAAACTGCTCTTGAACGACAGCGGCGGAAGTCAAAAACATACCAGGTGATTTATAGCAATCCTAGAATAGCTTTACTTAAATTATAAAGAACTGTTGTCCAGCCATTCGCGAAGCTTCAGAGTGAAAAAAGGGATTACCTCAGGGTCGAGTAGGGGTGTCTAGAAAACTAAGACCTAAGACCTAAGACCTCGAAAACTAAGACCTAGAAAACTAAGACCTCGAAAACTAAGACCTCGAAAACTAAGACCTAGAAGACTAAGACCTAGAAAACTAAGACCTAGAAAACTAAGACCTAGAAAACTAAGACCTAGAAAACTAAGACCTCAAAAACTACGACCTAGAAAACTAAGACCTAGAAAATAACCTCGCCTATCCCACCCACTATTTGTCCATACCGCTTTTTCATATCCCAGTAATGGAAATAATGGTAATGTTAAATAGAACCCGTCTCCTTTATTGAATTTCGCTAGATGCCATTACCGTTCACTCATTCAGTCCCAATAAACCAATTGGACGAAACAACAGTTTATTGTACGCATATGATTTCTGGGACCTAACAGCTACACACATTTTTTTATAAGAGCAAACTCTTTTTATAAGAACACTGAGGCTCAAGTAAGCCGAAAATTAGGAACAAGCTTAGAAGAAGCTTTTGGCTGGGATTCTGACGAGCAATAAGTGATTCCACAAGCCATCAAACATGCTTGACATTTACACCGAAAGCGCATTCTACAGACACCCTTGCTAAAGAAAGTTCCTTGTTGAATTTTATTTCTCTCGGGTCACTTGTTGCCTCAGGGTAAGGTTTCATTAGCCATGTACTTAGGGGATAGGCGCTGTCTCCAAGCAAGAAGGGTTTTATGCGTCTGCCGGCAATAGTTTCTACTGGACCTTTGAGTAGCTCCCCGTCTTCAAGTTGGTTGCCAATCTTGCTCCGCTGCAGCACTAGCGAGTCATGCATTGCACCAGGAAAACCAGCAGCAACATCTAAAAAACGCTTATTCCCATCAGCTACTGCTTGCACGATAACATCATGTCGTTGTAGACGGCTAAAGTAATCAGCAGCACTGTCTGTGAGTGTTTGAATTTTTATATGTCAGTGTGTGCCATCTATTGCACCAACCACGTTTGGCAAGAGTGTGAGGCCCTCAAAAGTTTGATTTGTAGCCAAAACCTCCTCTTCAGTAAAGGAAAAATTAATAAACTCCCCGCGAATGTCAAACAGTGCATCCACTACATCTTCCACTGCCTCAATTACCGTGCTTTTCCCAACGTTGAAAGAGGGCCCAGTCGTAACATATGAGTTCCCATGAGCCAGCCTGTAAAGGCCGATAGCAAGGACTTTCTCAGGTGGCACACAATCACGAAAAACTGTATTTCGTCTCATGAGCCTCGTTGAAAGCATATCAAGTAGCCTGTCGAACGACTCGCGACCCAACCGAAGCTGTTGTCTGAAATTCTCTTCTGGAATTCGCCGATCGTGGTAGTGAATATCAAACCAAGAGACTGGAGGCCGTGGTAGAACCCAGAAGTAAGGGGCTCGCCGGTTTCTGCGACGTCTGAGCCTTCTTCTCTCATGTTCACAAGCAAGCACAGCGGTTTGAACTAATCGTGAGCGGTGTGAGCATAAAACTAATAGAAGCCGTTGTACGTACATCTGCTGCATGAACATATATGAGCAGAAAGTGAATTCAAAATAATAATCAGCACAAACAGAGCCAAAAGCTTATCGCGAGAAAATATTTTGTTTATACGACGACACTTTTATAGTTTGCTTGAGCTTGCAATAGAGTATCTCACAAGCACATGTTGATGAAAATAGTTTATTCCCGGGAAAGTTACCGAAAGAGCCCGTGACTTGTTGACAGATAAAGCAAACAGATTTGTTTACTTTGTATTTCTGTCTTGACAGTGCGCCGACTTTCAGGACGAAAACAATAATAAGAATCTTTCGTCCTCGTTTGTCTCCGTTCGTCTGTTCAAAAAACTTTGGCCGAGTTTCGTCCTTGGCGCTGTTTTGATTTATATTTTCAGGAAAGAATGGTTTCACACGACGGAGCCGTAAATATTACTGAAAACAATGCTTTGGTTGCCGTCATGAATATACTGTGTACTGTTTACTGTAAACGAGTTTTTACTTCCGCTGTCAAATGCTCGGGGGTTGAGGTCTTAGTTTTCGAGGTCTTAGTTTTCGAGGTCTTAGTTTTCGAGGTCTTAGGTCTTAGGTCTTAGTTTTCTAGACACCCGGTCGAGTAGCTATGATAACAAGGAAAGGCACCTTTTCACAGTTCCTGCGAAGTAGCCAAGCCTTTGTCTGGCATCGAGGCGAAAATTGACTTGGCATCGATGCAAACCCTCCGTGCCTTTGATATACAAATCAGTGATATTATTATGCTAACCAGTTTAACATCTCTAACAATACAAACCCTTCGTACCTTTGATATACAAATCAGTGATATTATTATGCTAACCAGTTTCACACTCTAACCATACAAGGTCAACCATAGCCTCGGTACCAAACAAAGACTTACTTTTCTGGAACTGAGAAAAGGTCTATTGGAGTTTTTGTTTCGGAGTCTCGAAGGGATTGGTTTGGTAAAAGCTTCATTAAGGATCAACAGGACCCTTTTGACACTTTCTTGTATAATGTGATCTAACTCGCAAAATATCCGCGCTAACCTCAGTAAAGTGTGTACATGTATTTTTTAAAATCTTTTAAATAAATAAGATGGGAAAAAATTTTATATTTGTGAACCTTTTTTCCCCAAAATATGTTATCAAACAAGATCGTGCTTGTTATTCAAGAAATCGGAGACGAACAGAACTAAATGTTTTTGTAATCAACTGCCACATATCGAACTGAAAAAGTGTCTCTCCGGTAAATTTCTTTTTAAATGCCTTATTAATTTCCTATAATTTTTAAAAGATGGACTTTTCAAATTTGAACAAAGTTCTTTCTAAAACTGTGATGTAATAATTTAAAACTATAAAGAAAATAAAAAGTCGGAGACATGGCCGGTTTTGCAGTTGAAATACTTTTCAAACTAGTACTTCCAGTGCAAACTTTATCGTAGTTTCTCAAAATGGGCGGAGAACAATTTATTTCAGTAAATTCGCGATTTGCGTGATACTATGGATTCGGGAAACTGAGAACTGAATAGAATATTGTTTCAAAAGTTAAAATAAAAAAGCAAAGTAAATTACTTTAAACTACAACGGCCCATGCACATTAATGCATTTTCAAAATCCTCCAGTTTTATTTGGCCAAAAGATTCACACGTATGTTAGCGTTTTTGCATTATTTTCGTGTCATCATCTCCGTGACAAAAAATGGAAGTACAGTTGAACCGCGTTATTTCGAAGTCCCAAGGGAAAAGAGAAAATAGTACGAAATAGCGGGGGTTCGAAATAACCGGTTCAGGATTAAATACACTATGGTGGTACGCCTTTATTGTAATTTCCAAATATTGTGCATTCTTGTGTGGGGACATCCCAAAGTATTTAAAAGTTTTTTCTTGAACAAAACATAAACTTAACGAACTGTCTTAAGAAGCGTAAACGATAGCAACAATCTAAACTGTATTATCAGCCGAAAGTTCCTTGGAAACTATAAAACTGTCTGTTGTTTGTTGATTTTGAGAGTTCCGATTTCAGAAATCTGTATTTGAGGACGCCCCAGCTTTTGTTTGTTTTATACGGGACCGGCAGATTGAGCAATCCGTACTGTAGGCAATGAATAAAACTGTTGTCACACTGTGTTCTGACACCTTCTGATGTTTGTCAATCAGCTTTGTAATTAGAGTTCGAAATAAAGGTGTAGAATCCAGTCCAAGGGAAACAGAAATGAGTTCGAAATAACCGAGTTCGAAATAAACGTAGTAAAATGACTCAAAAAGGTAGGGTAAAACCAAGGGAAACGAATATTAGTTCGAAATAACAGGGAATTCGAAACAACCGAGTTCGAAATAGCGAGGTACAACTGTATTAGAAAATATTAAAACTAAGCTATAAGTTTGGTGACTTATACCCATCCATATGTAGCAAAAACAAAAACTGGAAAAGAATTATGAATGAAGAAACGATTTAACCTACACTGTTTGTAACAGAATAACCTTATTTAAAAAAACGTAAGTTGAGTGACGTATACTTTTACGCACACGGACAACGAAAATGAAAACGTATCGGTTTGCTTGGCTTTAAAATGAAGACGCCCTCATTACTGTGAACTGGACCTTGATTTCAAACGACTTTTGATAAGAACAAAAGAAGTGTACATGTAACTGACACAAAATTTTGGTTTCTTTCAGCCGGCTGATCCTGAAGGCCCTAAAGATGCTGGCTATAGCTCGGGGGTTCCGCAGGCTATAGCAGTTTGTGATTCGACCACTGTCAGAGAGTTACCTTTGATCTCTTATGTTAATCCACTGTCAGTCTCGACAACGAACGCTGAAGAGGATGACCCAATGATACAGAACGACGCATGCGCAGGTCTCAGGGTGGTGCCACTTGAACCAGTTTGTTGGCCGGAGCTTTCTGGACCAGTCTGCCGCCGGGAATCTATGCCAGTCTGTTACCAGGATTCTACAGCTGGACAAGTATGCCGCCAGGAGTCTGGACAAGTCTGCTGCCAGGAGTCTAAGCCAGTCTGCCGCCAAAATTCTTGGCTAGTCTGCCGCCAGGATTCTATCACTGGACAAGTCTGCCGTCAGAATTCTAGACCAGTCTGCAACCAGGAGTCTAGACCAGTTTGCAGCAAGGAGTCAAGACCAGTCTGCAGACAGAAGTCTAGACCGGTCTGCAGCCAGGAGTCTAGACCAATCTGCAACCAGGAGTCTAGAACAGTTTGCAGCCAGGAGTCACGAACAGTCTGCAGCCAGAAGTCTAGACTAGTCTGCAGCCAGGAATCAAGACCAGTTTGTAGCCAGGAGTCTAGACCAGTTTGTAGCGAGGAGTCTAGACTAGTCGACCGCCAGTATTCTACAGGACCACCACTTGCTTCATTAACCAATGATGCGCATGGCATTAATAAATGCACACCTGTAGCTAACTCCAACCATGTGTTGGCGTCTTCATCCGGCGTCCTCTCCTTGGACCTTGGTCATGTCCGCCCATCTATCGAGTCTAAAACAGTTTCTGCTGCTCTTCCAACGGGTACATCAGCTTTGCATTCTGCTATGACAAACGACTTTCAACAAACTAGGCTGGTCAGGGAATCTCTTCACGATACTTCGGTATCAGTTTTAAGCAGTTCAGTGATTTCACCCTTACATTCCCCAAATGTCCAATCTCAAACCCTTACTGTTCTGCCCTTCTCTCAAACCTGTCCACAACGCGGCTTAAGCTCTACCCGTTGCTGGAAGTGTTCACGGGTTAACGACAGAACAAACGTCGAAGCTCTTCAAATATTTGAGACATTTCTGACCGACAGTCAGCTATCGCAGTTTGTTGCTCGTTACCAAAGGCAATTTAACACTAACGGAACTGACACCCTCTATGAGCTGTGGTTTAAACTGAGAGAGGCAGCAGACGTGGAACATTATGCACGGCAGGGTCCCCTGTCGAAGTTGGAAGTAACGAGAAGCCGATCCCCAGACACAACACGGCGGAGAAAGGGCAAACCGAAACGACTGGGAAACCAGAGTGACAAGCAGTCCTCAGATAGTGACTTGGAATCAAGGGCAGTGCCTGACGAACAGAAGGTATATATTGATCTTGGGACAGTGATAACAATAGCCATAGAGGTTAGAGTATAGATACTGACTGGTACAATGATAGACTTAGACACAGAGACTTGGGTATACAGTACATGTACATGTAGATACTGAGAGGTACAGTGGTAGAGTTAGCTACAGAAATTAGAGTATAAATACGGAGAAGATACAATTGGATTGGCGATATGGAAAGCCCGGTGCGGGACAATGATGAGAGTTAGCCACAGAGGTTAGAGTGTAGAGACTGGAGTATAGAGACTAGAGTACAGAGATTAGAGTTTGGAGATTAGAGTATAGAGACTATAATCTCTAACTCTAATATTTATGCTCTAACTTTTATACTCATCTCTATATGTTAACTTCTATACTCTAACTTCTAACCTCAAAACTCTAATCTATATACTCAAATCTCTATACCCTTATCTCTATACTCGAATCTCTATACTTTAACATCTATGTCTATCTCTATAATCAAACCTCCATATTTTAAATTATATACTAATCTCTGTACTCTAATCTCTACACCCTAGTCTCTGTACTCTAATATCAAAACTCTAATCTCTATACTCTAGTCTCTATACTCTAATCTCCAAACTCTAATCTCTATACTCTAGTCTCTATACTCT